>JBAMJV010006612.1:0-55337 GCA_037951105.1 Echinarachnius parma
TAACAATCCTCGGGACGTTCAAATGTTCCATATATGCTCATACATGTATCATCCATTACTATTGTTACCCCCTGTTTTTTTTTAGAGTGGACCCCTTTGTTTTATCAGAGTTCACTACAAAAAACTTATACAAATTTGGTATAAAAAATAGATTTTTCTTTCTCTTAATCGAATACCTCTACATGTATAACAATCCTCGGGACTTTCAAATGTTCCATAATTATGCTCATACATGTATCGTCCATTAATATTTTCCCCCTTGTTTTTTAGAGTGGACCTCTTTGTTTTATCAGAGTTCACTACAAAAATAGAGTGGACACGCTGGGCAAACTGCATATTATGTAAATGTGTGCTGTCTGGTGTGTGTGCATGTGTGAGCGTAACCTAATTTTTCAATATCAGTGCCCAGAGAAATGAATCTGGTGAACTTTTCACATCTAGATGACTTCAAAATTAAGATGGTTTCAGAAGATTAAAGGACAATGAAACCAAGGCAAACTAATGTCTTTACTATATATAAGAGAAATAGAAAGAATCCTCTCTGAAAGCTTGAGCATAACCAACAAAGTAATTTAAACTATGGTTCTTTGAAGACATCCATTTGTTTCTATGGGGGACGTGGTAAAGCACTCTGACAAATTTGTTGACAACTTGCCATATTATGTTTTGTTGAGAAAATCTTTCATTTTTCAATTTTCTTCATATAGGTGCACATTTCCTTTCCCCAAACTCACTATGCAAGGAATATACAAAGTAAGGAAAGAGTTCAATCATGGTGTTTCAAACCCATTCCCATTGAGATTTAATTACCCATAGACTTTATACATAGCCCACCAGGTTCCTGTACGAAAGGGGTTAAATTCATCAACTACAATGTAGTATATGATCTAAAAACCGATTTCTTGACTAATCATGAGCTGTTCACGTTTTTTTTTTACATGGTACATGATGCTGCACAGGAAGATGCACGGTATACAAGACAATGCATAATGATAGAGTTAGAAAATGGTCTTTAGATATGAATGGGGAAAGAGACAAAAGATAGAAGATGAAAAAGATGAAAAATATATCCTCATCTATGATCCCCTGGAAGTGGAATAGATGTCACTCTGACCTACATACACTATCTAGATGTCTTGATCCACAAATTGCTTTATCCTAATTTTTAGCCAGAAAAAAAGGGAGGGAAAGTCGATACGTCTTATAGATTTTGTTTGCAGAAGTGATTGGGGGATTGAGGATGGGGACAGTGTTCAAACTGGTGATAGTTTGTGTTTTGCATAGGGGTCAGTGTTCACACTGGTGGTAGTTCATGATTTGCATAGGGGGCAGTGTCCGCACTGGTGGTATTTCATGTTTGGCATATGGGCCAGCACGTTCACACTGGTGGTAGTTCATGTTTTGCATAGGGGCAGTGTTCACACTGCTGGTAGTTTATGATTTGCATATGGGGTCAGTGTTCACACTGGTGGTAGTTCATGTTTTGCATAGGGGCCTGTGTTCACACTGGTGGTAGTTCATGATTTGCATAGGGGCCAGTGTTCACACTGGTGGTAGTTCATGTTTTACATAGGGGCCAGTGTGCACACTGGTGGTAGTTCATGTTTTGCATAGGGGCCATTGTTCACACTGGTTGTAGTTCATGTTTTGCATAGGGGCCAGTGTGCACACTGGTGGTAGTTCATGTTTTGCATAGGGGCCAGTGTGCACACTGGTGGTAGTTCATGTTTTGCATAGGGGCCAGTGTTCACACTGGTTGTAGTTCAATTTAGCTTGTTTTGAACTGCTCAGGACGATATGATTTTCAGAAAACAGTCAATTAATTAGATCAGAAATCTGAAAAATAGAAGAAAAAAGGATAAATCTAAACAAACAATTGTCTATACAATGAGAATGGAATAAACAAAGGCAGTTTGTTGGATCTAGGGTTATTATAGTAGTTGTTAATATAATTCTGTAGTGTTTTACAATTATAAATGCTTCTTCCAAAATGTTAGGTGGCAAGATTTGATTTTCTTCATTTTCACCCAACGGATAATAATCAATTGCCCCCATTTTCTCTTGCTAATGCAAAGGTCAACAACAAAAAACAGGGAAGCAATATGTAAGAAAAAGAATCTGTTTAAAGCCTTCTAGATTACTAGGTTATCGCTGGAAGTCATGCTAATTTCATTTTGCTTTTTTTCTTTATATCAAAGATAAAATCTGCAAACTTGAAGGTTAGCTGCTTCTTTGTTTAGCAAAGTTTTGATGTTTCCCGACCTTTTCTCAGAGAGTCTTATTGTTTAGTCCGGAGTCAGACAACAATGATATAAGCAGTCGGCATTGGATGTTGAAATGAGAAAAGTTTAGCAAATTAGAGGTGACATTTATGTGTGGTATTGGATGGGAATAGAAACTAACCCTATAGATGCAGTTTATTATTACTTGCATTAGATAGCAAATTCCATATAAAAAAGTTGTAGGATCATATTTATTTTCCTTTAAACTTTCCCGAAATCAAAGTCACTGTATCATTTTGGTATAATGCGTAGTAACCCTTTCATGAGCGGGGATACCGAGGCTCTTAAATGATAATACTCAAGTGCCTAGCGAAATGGGCATCGCCATGGTAATGGTGCCATTGTAGGCATGCGTCAAAAGACTTGATTTCGCTTGAAGGATGCCGAAAATGAGAATTTATTGCGCAGATTAATACCAGAATTATGGGTCCCTTTGAACTCGCCGTTATTGTGTTTCGCGCACACTCATTGCCTAATCATTCTATTTTGCCTCGCCGAAAAGAAAACCATATATATATATTTATATAACGGAAACCGTTTACCTTCCCTCCCTGCCTTGCCTTGCCTTGCCTTTCCCTCCCTGCGCTATCCTATCGAGTTCTCCTCAATTTCTGGCATCAATAAACAGGAAATGCCGAATCCGTAGAGTCTTCTTCCAGTAAATGTGACCTAATTCTGTGCGGGCAATACACAATTTCGGAGGCATTGTCAGGGGAGGATTCTTTTTGTTGTTGTCATTCGTTGGATAAAATATGCAGCGGCAGAATTTCACATAATTACTAATCAATAATCAGCATAGATATGACAGGCTAGTGATTAATTGACAATGTATTTTTCTCTGTCAGTAATCATTGACAAATGCCTCTACAAAATATAAACTTTAAAAGGGGCAAGATGCTCATAATTGCTATCATGTTAATAATTCTCTGTTGTGTAGCTATTAATGATGAAATGCATCATAAGTCTAATTCAATTAGCAAATCGTCTTTTGTTGAAACAGGAAAGTTTTTGAATTATGAGTTGCTGCAATCATAGCATATATTGTCTATCTTCAAGCTATTACTGATGAAAAGCATCATAAGTCTAATTAAATTAGCAAATTGTCTTTGCACTCGTTGGCTTATGATGATTGACAATTGTTGAACAGGTAAGTTTTTGAATTATGAATTGCTGCAATCAAAGCATCTATTATCTTTCTTCAAGTTATAACTGATGAAATATTCACCACAAAAATCACAAGTTAGAGCCTCAGAAGTTAATTTACCCATTTTCTTCTAGATTTTTAAAAATCCCCATAGATTTTGCACATAGCACGCTAGGGAGGCAAGGGGTTCAAAACAAGTTCAAATTTCCATCTTCTATTTTGGGTATGCTTTAACAAAATGTTACTAATGAAAGTGGCTAAAACTGGAATTGTTGCAATGGTATCATCGATTCTTCACCTTTTCAAGGCTAGTTGAACATTGTGATGAGGCTGTTCTACTGGTATGAAGATATACATGTTGACTTTTACCGACAAGTGCAGGGTTTTGCTATAGCCGGTCACATTTATAAATTAACTCCAGGCTGAGTATTTTCAAACCAGTTCTAAAGGGTTAACCCCTTGCCTACGGGAACCTGGTAGGATATGGACAAAGTCTATGGGGTTGTTTAGAATCTTGAAGGGAACAGGTTAATAACCCTTGCCTAAGGGAACCCGAAAGGCTATGGCTATTTACGAAGCTTAGATGGGGATTTCAGAATCTAGAATGGAATTGGCTAATCTTCAAGCTATAGTATTTCTTAAAGTTGCATGGCAAATCAAGCAATCAAGCAATCAACTAACCAATTATCATTTACTTTGTTGCTGGCTCGTGCTAGACTTATGCTCCAGAACGGAACTCACATTATGAATGAAATATTAGTAACAAGCATTTCCAAAACATTTTTCTTAGAACTCTGGAACGATTTTCAATGCTAATGATAGTCAGAAGCTATATTAACCTGACACAGACACCTTGTCAAGTTAACCTGTTCCCTTTAAAATTTTGAAATTCCCTTCTAGAGTTTATGCAGGCACAACCAACTTCCAGAGGCAATCGGTTAAATTGTGTAGCTTAGTTCACGCAATTGCCATCGTAGTATTCATTCCCCATTTTCAAGTCATTACTGATGAAATCATGCATGAAACTACCCCAATTAGGATTTAGGAAGTGCACCTATAATGGTTGCCCTGCAACTGGGATAAATATATATTCGTCAAGAATTAAAACGATGATGCTTCATAACCTCAAGAGAAGCAGTTTATCATCTCAACAGCAAATAGCCTTAGAGCAGTCATAAATCATTTATGCATACTGGGTGTATTAATCTTATCGGTTCACTTTTTGTCGCGATGAGTTATGATCGTAGCGTGACGTGTATGACTGTTTTATGGTTACAAATGTTTCCTCTGGGAAAGCCAATTAATCTTGGGATTCTTCTGAGAAATGAATGATGTTTGTCTTTTATTTTGAATGATGGAAAGCGGAAAAAACACCTTTACTATATTGTATTTTTAATTACAACTATTTCAGCACAATCTGAATTTGTGGAGGAAACTGCCAACTTGTTTAAAAACCTAAAGGGTTACCACCACCCAAAAATAATATTCTTATTAAAGAAAGGTAACATCTTTTAGTATTCCATTCCATCAACAAGTTCACAAAAATATGTTTCCAGAAAAAGAAAAAATTGGAAAACGCATCACCATTCTAAAGCATGCATTTATGAGGTCTGAATTGCGAAGACTAATGTGTGCAGAGCGAACGATTCGCCCGGGATTCTATTGTCTACAAACGTACGCGTGAATAGCATTGGCACACTCGCAAATGTTTGGCCCGTACGGAACCAGGAAATAGTAGTGGTTCCGTAAGTGGTGGAAATAATTGCTTTGTTTATGAATTACACAACCCTTTGCAAAATATTGGGTATCTATTTGGATATCAGAAAACGGTACCAAAACATATAACAATGTGTTGTTCTTTGCCTGGTGGTCCCCTTAAGTATATCTAAATAATGGTTTCTTGATTAAAAGAAGGTTATCAGCATGTTTCTTTTTGAGGTGAAGAGGTGATCTGGTCTAGTGGTCAGAGCTCCGCTCTTCACACTTATTGGCCCGGGTTCGAATCTTGGCCGCGTCTATCGGCTGGTGACAATAAAGCGCGGACCCAGACATAAAATAATCTGAATTGATTGAACATTTTTGTTCAAACCTAATACCATCCAATCAACCAACCAACCAGCAAACTAACCATTGGCAATGCATACAAGCTATGATTAGTGTACTAGGTTATATCTAGTGCATTCACTTCACTCAAAATTTCTAGACCTGGGCAAACTTGCGAGTCAATATGTGCATTTAGACTTCATTGCATTGTCATTGTAAGACTGTGCTTTATAAGAAAGGATTATTATTATTATTATTATTTTTATCATTATCATTATCATTATCATTATCATTATTATTATCATCATTATTATTATTATTTAAAAAAAAAATGTATTCTTTTTTGTGCATGAGCATCCACAGGGGGACAAGGGTGGAGGTGGACTAGCCATATTTGAAAGTGAAGGGGATACACATGTAGTGTCGTTGGTTTCAAAGAAGCAACTCTCTTGCTATCAGGGTTAGATAGGAAATCATTGTGCACTGCACCATAGCTCAATATTGATGTAACCTGCCCATCACATATGATTGTGTGCACAATAGTGTGTATATTAGTGATCTTTCAATGGAGTGATACTGAGAATGTATACAAAATAATTATAGAAGGTTGAATACGAAAAAATATAATGTAGGCCTACATATTAATGTTTATAATGTTTATGTGAATAATTTATCAATTTAAGCAATTCACTTAGTTTTTCTTGTATTTGTATGCCCTATGTTTTGTGCTTGATTGTTGAAATATGTAGTCATATCAATTATGGCTGTCTCACTTCAAAGGATAATATTTGTATAATGTTCAAGGTCACAAGGTCACCGGGAATAATATTTCTAGCAAAATTCTCAACACATTCAGTCTAGGTTGTAAAAATAGTCGGGTTGGGTTCAATGGAGAATTCATGTTGTACCAAAATCAAGCTGTCTTGAAAGGTTAATAAATATATAGATCCGTTAATAATAATTGAGGTAAATGTTTTGTTTACAACTAATGCAACCCAAACAAACCAAATGCCTGATAATCTGTAAATATAGGCCTGTTTATTGAAATGTGTAGTCACATGAATTATGCAATGTATTCATGTAAACAAACTGACTACGATACATGTCTAGATATATGACATATATGTCTCCAAATCTCTTAACTACGGACAGGAGGAAAATGGAGAGATAGATATGTGCACTTGAGTATACAAATGGATTGGGGTAACAAGCGACCTTTATTTTTTTCGCAGAAGGAAAACAAAAAATGTTCCACGTTCATGTTCTGATTTCATGTTTGTATGTTTAGTCTTGTACTTGAAATGAGGGCAGGAGATACATGAATGTCAGAGAGAGAGAGAGATGCGATAGAGTCAAACTTAATCATCGTCGTCTATATTTGGATGACATATTGTTTTCATGTATTTGGGCTGTATGTTTAGTACTTAGCATTTTCATTAAATTCTTTGTTTATAATGCAATTTCATTTTTTTAATGTTGTCTATAAAGAATATGAAATTGAGATGATATTGTAAGTTTTTATTTTAAGGAGTTGAAATATTACAAAATAAATATATATATTTATTAAATTCTGTGCTTGTTATTACAAAATTCAGGTAAAGTGAATATTAAAAGAAATGTATTTTGTCCCGCCGAGTATTATAAATTACAAACATATAATTGATAGTATGCTTACTCTTACTCTTGATAGGTAATGCATTATGTCAATCATGATATGAACAAAATACATCTTTTGTCAAGAAATAGGAAGTAATAGCTACAGATCTGTAGTGCATATCGTCATGTTAAAGTTTGGGAGCCCTGTAGAAATCAAATGTTGCTCTCTTTGATTTTGTATGTATATATATGTCAATTTGTTTGTGTCAGGTTCATAGGCGGTGTCTCACACGGGCCGATTATCTAGATAATTTGTAACATGTCTGTCATCTGTCTGTCACATACATAGGTGAATTATCTAGATAACTATTATCTAGATAATTGTGTGTGACACCAGCTCATGATAGCTTTTTACCATCACAAGCATTGAAAATGGTTTCAGGGACGAAAAAGCAGCACAAGGGCTTTCTAGCTCAGTTGGTAGAGCGCTGGTCTAGTAATCCGGAGGTCTTGGGTTGGAATCCAGGGGAAACCCCATTTTCTTTGCTCATTTCAGTATATTTCTGGTCACTTTCCCTGTATATTTGAAATAAATGTAATTATAACTTGAAAACCATCAATTGCCATCACATAAAGGAAGCTCTGATCTACAAGATTGTATGCAATTGAGCCAATAACAGACTTAATGCCCATATCACTATAACCCAAACATAAATTGTGTACTTGCTGCAGGATTGATAGTGACAACACTCATGTGAAGAATTTGTAGCAAAATGCAATATCTCAATTTTGGTCAGTTTTGTAATATTTGTGTTTGGAACTGTTGAAATAAGTATGAAAAAATAAGGGAATATGTGATACAATTGATCATAACTGAAATGAATTACCTTGTTGTATGTAATTAGCAAGGTATAATTTGAGAGGTATTATTGTGTACATACATATACAATGGTGGCCCTATTTTAAACTTGTAAAAACTAGCATTCCATTTTTGAAACAAAACAAAAATACTAAAATACAATACATATAAAAAGATGTTTCAATCTTTTTGCATATAGATGGCAATGTTAACATTATATTACATGTAAGTCATGTTATTCCCATATGAACTTTTATATCTAGATGGCAAAACCATTGTGTGTGACTACTTTGCTGTGTAAATCAGAGTAGACAGCCCCAGACAGTTTCCATTTGCAGGCATGTCTTATTCTCCTCCATCATATATGTATGTCACATGTTTTGTTTTTTAGAAGAGGGTGATATCGTTGGTTGAGTGATAGAAGGGCCTAAGTCACTTTTTGTAAAATTGGGAGATAATCATGTTCAAGGTTTGGGAGTCCTGTAGTTCTAAACCAAAGGTATCTCGATTTAAAGTTTGATACATATATTACAACAATTTGAAATAATTATTATCTGGAAATTTGGCTTCATACAGAGGAGGCCCCGATCTACAAGATGATATATAATATACATTACCCAATTTAGCTGAAAAAATGACTTAACGCCCTTATTACTCTCACCTGACGATATATATGTGACCGGCTTTAGCCAAACCCGGCACTTGTCGTTAAATCGAAATGTAAATTTTCATACCATTAGAAAGGCCTCATTACAAGCTTTCATTTGATGCTTTGTTCTAACTAATTGGTCAATAATTGGCGAAGATATGATTGTTTCAATTTTACAATCATAGGTCTTTATTTACACACATTGTGTGAACTTAAAATGCCCATTTCTTCAAAACATGAATTACAGACAAGTGCCAGGTTTTGCTTTAGCGGGTCACATATTGTCTGGAAACTGTCCTGTTGTCTCTCTTGTCTTACATATCTGTGTATCATATTCTTTTAAAATCTCATTTTGTCTAGATTTCTTCTTCGGAAATGGTAACTTGTAAGTTCTATTGTCATCAAACATGAGCTCTTGTCTTTTTGTAGGACTTGACACAAATGTACTTGGGCTTGCTGCATGATGTACAATTCTGGTCAAACGTATTTTTAGTAACTAAAACTTGTGTAAGTTATCATTACAAACTAATAGTTATAATTCAGTAGGGCTGAATGGTAGAAAAACATAAATGGCTATTCGTTACAGGGCTATTTTCATTTTTTTTTAAAAAGAAGCTGTTTACACCAGAGGGCACCCTCCAGACCGAAACTTTCAACCATTTTTACATATAAAAAATTTGCATTTTTCAAATTTTACACTAAGCTTTTCATTACCTCACAAAATGATAATTTCATGAAGGGCCCTCTAAACCAAAACTTAACTATCTTTTTAAGTTCCTATGGCAATAGAATATTCCTGGCAAGCTTTTCACTAAATCATAATGACAATTGTTGAATCAAAATTATTTAATTCTTATGTTACCATAAGCCGAACATCAATGTACAAGAGAAATGTGAAATCTCCAAGTAATTCTGGTTGAATTTGATAAAGTTAATCGATCACTTTAAAAGAGATCTTTCTCAGATGAGACTGTGTATCGGTTTCTTTTCATAGGACAATAAAGTAATGTATTACATACTGTGCACTATAAAATGTCCTTCAACATACAGTACATTTTTTACTGTAATATATATTTTATGATAGTAGTTAAACTTATAAAAGTTTTATGTTTTTCTTTTGTTTTCTTTAAAAAAAGTGAAACTTGAATTGACGTCAAAATAATCTATCTTTTGTGTTTAACGCATGTTGCAATGTTTTATTATCTTCCAATTCCTTCAAAAGGGGGTAACTCGTATTGTCTTGGAAAATAATCTATCTTTTGTGATAGTTTAACTCATGTTTCAATGTTCCATTATCCTCCAGTTTCTTAGTAAGACGAGAACTTGTATTGTCTTCGACCATAAGCTGTCTTTCTTGATGGTTAAATGCATGCTTCACGATCTATTTTCTTTTCTCTTTCTCAGATCCTGATGTACTTGAGGGAAGATCTGTGTGTGTGCTGAATGTCGCAAGTCATTTCTTTACCGAGTCGGAGGACTTGAGCCCCGCATCTTCTGTAATCTGCCTTCTGACGTTGATCGGTAAGTCTTCGTAAAATCATAAAAGAAATGTTCCGCATAATAACATTGTACAAGGAACAGGGAAAGTTAACTACTTTTGTTTGATGTACATGTATGCACGTACATGTATGTACAAGCGCTTAGAAGCTCTTTAACAATTTGCTTTATATAAATATCTCTTAACTACGATAAATGCACTATTATTACTATTATTACTACAAACTCAGTATGTTTCAGCACATTTTTTTTTAATGTGAAAATTTATGTCAAAATTGATGTTATCCCCGATCGCTCGCACAAAGTATCCCCATTCAGATACCCTGAACGATCAAAGTATCCAAAGTATGATACTTTGACTACAATCGGAAAGCGTTCTGGAAAGCTTTACAATTCATACTGAAATATCCAGTATAATTAAGGAGACTTTTGAAAAATCCCCTTTTCATTTTTCTGTTACCATATGCCAAACGACAAGGTACAAGAGAAGTGTGAAAGCTCCAAGTGATTTGGGGAAAATTTGACAAAGCTGATTGATCGCTTTAACCCATTCAGGACTGGTACCGAAAAATACTCTGGCTGGGGACTATGGAGAATGCATGTTATAGCAAAATCAATCAGTCTTGAATGTATTGACATTTAGTAGTACATGTACATTCATGTTTCATTGTCTAGGCAGGGCGTTCGACACTAGAACTTGAACGCTTTCCCGGGGCAAGTAAAAATTGATGTCGGGCAAGTAAAATTTCATTAATTGCTTGCGCGATCAGGCAACTTAAATTTCTCTTCAACTGTGAGAGTATAATGTATACTTGTAAATTTCATCTAGAAATAAGCGGGCAAGTACATTTTCTGTTTGGGCAACTAAACTTCGAACATTTAGGATTTTAATTGCCGGAATGGGCTAGTAGAGAAAAGGGTTAGTGTGGAGAATTGGTCTAGGAAATAAAAACAAACAAGATGGATACATGCATTTCTGCGCAAACAGGGGGGGTCATTTTGTGTCAAGACAAAAGTGGCATTTTCAATTGGTAGATTTCCATGAATTCCACTTGCGGCCAGCCTCATTATCCAATGTGCCATACATTTATCTTTGACAATGGTATGTTCACATGCTGAAACCACAATATCGAATCCAATCGAGGACCTCATCCATACAATTTATACAAAGGACGGTTGGGTGTTCATGTATCTCCATTTCAATCAATATCTGTGGGGCATGTTTATGGAGTTAGCGGTTACAGTATTCTGCCTTTAACAAATGTACATACTTGTAGTCATAATACAACACTTATAATAAACATAGTGACAATCATAGAATTGACCATTATTGATAATGTACATCTGAGTGATAAATCATTGACCATTTATTTCGAAAGATGAACAAATTGGAAGGACTGATCATGCGTTTTGTGTGTGTTTGTATGTGTGTGTGTGTGTGTGTGTTTGTGTGTATGTATGTGTGTTTGTATGTGTGTATGTGTGTGTGTGTGTGTATGTACATTGAATGTGTGTTCTGGTTAAAGTGAGAACAGATCTCAGCAAAGACGAATTCCCTGAACAGTGGACCAAGGGAGGTAGTACAGGAGTCCTAGGCCCCATTGCAGAAAGATATACAATACAAGCAATTGTTAGTTACAATTGATTGAGGGTCAGAAACTTTGCGCGTTTCAACCAATCAGATTCGCGCATTTAGAACACATGATCTGACATACAATTAATTATATAACTTACAATCGATTGTATCTCTTTCTGCAACGGCCGGGGCCCTTGAATGTCAAACATTTATCAGGAGTTCACGGATGAGTAAATAGTAAGCACAGCAGCTGCCCTCCAAAGTACAGTCATGTGAAATTGTGTATGTGTGTATTTGTTTGTGTGCGTTTGGGTGTGTATGTGTGCGTGTGTGAGTGTGTCTGTCTCAAGAATGTTTTACATAATTAGTAACTGAATATTCTGAGCGTTGGTTCGATGAATGACATAGCAAACTGGCAGGACTCAATACCTGGATTCTACAAAAGAGATCTGCTGCCCTCAATAGTTGACAAAGTGACCATGCAAAGAGTTAGGCATTTTGACATCGTACAAAGATGGTTTTATCTGAGGTTGTATACATTCTGTAGGGGGTTCTGGAATTAAATAGTAGACATTGAGGAATAAAACCATTAAAGAAATATTAAGAAGTAGTAAGAAAAATTGAAGTATAATGCTAGTCTTGAATGCGATTGTTTTATTCTATTGGTGGAATTATCTTTGAAAATATGAAGGAAAAAAAAAACATCACCAAATCCAAACAGATTTACAGCTTCTTGAATGAGATTTGTTATTTGAAGTACAACATTTATTGTAACCTAATACTTTTTATTCACAAGTGGGACATTTTCCTGATACAATATATGGTATCTTTTAGTCTGCATTTATGGTGGTTAGAGTTCAACAATGATGAAGGACTGACTAGTCCTAGTTCCACTAAAATCTAGATGATATTGGATAAACCTTTACAGTTGAATGAGCAAGGAGTGTACATACATGTACATACTCTGCATGCTACACTCTGTAGAATGTAATTTTATAGTTTTGACATTGGTGATTTAGAGCCTATGACTGTCATCACCTTGGATATAAGGCTGGCTGATTTTCGAGCCCCTCACCCCTGTAGTCCTCCCATATATAGGTAACATGCAAACTATTTTGACAAATTAGGCTGGACTCGTTTTGAGCCCTTCACCCCTGTAGTCCTTCAGTACACTAGATAACATCCACAAACTAGTTTGGCAAATTAGGCTGAACTTGTTTTGAGCCCTTTACCCCTGTAGTCCTCCCTATAGATAACATGCACAGACTTTTTTTTTAAAATGAGGCTGGGCTAGTTTTGAGTCCATCACACCTGCAGTACTCCAATAGGCTAGATAACATGGCACATACTATTTTGAAAAATGCCCTTTCAAGTGCAGTGAGCTTAGCCTTGTCATCACCCCCTATTACCACCCCCAAACCTAAACCAGAGTAAAGTTGACCCAACATGACCCGAACAACAAAGTCCCCACAGTAGTGGAATATCTGGGGTAAACCCCGAAAGAGAGTAAAAAATGGTAGGTGGGGGGGGGGGGGGGGGGGGGGGGGCAGAATTCCAATTAAAGCAAACACTCCTGCATGGTCTCTAAATTGTATTAGAGTCAAGTCCCCCCCCCCCCCCCCCAACACCACACACAGTGGTTGTTGCTGTTTTTTGTTTGGGGGGGGGGGGGGGGGGGGGGGAGGTACATCTTATGTATTTCTTAATTTTTTTCAAGAACATTCCCCTAAACCTTTTTTCTCAATTATTGGGGGCATGTGCCCCCCCCCCCCCTCATAGCTATGCCACTGTAACCAGAAAGATGTTCCTTGTTGAGATGGCTGTCTGGTGACAGCTAGTGGTCAGGTCCTCATCCATACAGCGACCCTATTCCACAACACTGGGTCATTGACATACCCTTATCTTGCCAACTTGACTAAACATGACTACTTGACAAGTCTGAAATGGGTCACATATCCCCTACCAATGTTTGCATGTTATTCAGAATGGATATGTGAGGGAGACATGGGAAGAACAAAAAATGGGGGGCTAAGGGCGATTTAACCCCCCTCAAATAAAAGGGGCTCCATAAAGTTGAATACAATTTTGTGTGTATGTGTGTTTCTTTCATGCATGTGGGCTTGAAGAGTAGCCCCCCAAAATAAATTGTATTTTCCCCCCTGGAGAGGGTTGGTGGAGGGGGGGGGGGGGCATTTCTAAACTACAGTAGAGTTGACCCAACATGACTCCATAACAAGACTTCAAACTTATGTCAGGTCAGGAAATCCCTTGTGATTTGTGCTTGTAGGTACACAAGCAACAACAAACCCTTTTTTCTTCATAATATGACTTTGACTGACAGCTAGATCCCAATATTTCTACAGGGTCGAATTTGTGCAATCATGGAAGTTATGAGAGTGGGCGGAAAGCTAGGGAGAGGAAAGGGGAGCGATTGCCACCCCTCTGCAAATTCCTAGCCCTTCTCTCCCCCCCCCCCCCCCCCCCCCACCCACCGGAAAAAAAGATAATAAAACAGGGAAAATAATCATTTATTTTAAAAATTGGATACTAAAAATATGAATTTTGATTATGGATTGCATGCTGGATGCAACCCCTGTCCCATGGGAAAAAATTTAAGAGGATATAATGTAAAATGATAAGTTCTGTTTTGAGATTGGATGTTGGATGCTAAATTGCCATTATGCCCTCCCTCCCCCCTCTCAGTGAAAACAAGAAAATAAATGTATTACAGGACAAAAAATGCACAAAAACATGAGTTTGAGATTTGATGCTTGGATGTCCCCCGCTCCAACCCCCCCACCCCATTTAGGAAATCCTTAATGCCTTGTTGTCTCTTTCTTCTATTGGACTGACCCAAGTGGCGTAATAGGTGGAAACTGTAGGTTTTTGAGAGAACTAAGCGATCTTGTCTTTGGGGGGGGGGGGGGGGGGGGCTGCAGTCCCCAACCCCCTCTTTTTGTCTGCTAGTGGCTGTAGTATTCATATGCTACAATTGATGTACAAGAGAAACCCCATCATTGGTTGTACGGTAAAGTAACACACCCACGCAGGATAAGTAACAGATCCAGGTATTTGTGTGTACTAGATGGGAACAGATATAGACACAATTGGACTGTCAAGAAAAGATGACAGACTGATCTTTGAGGTGCCACATGGGAGTTGAGGGGAGGGAGGTGGGGGAGACTGAAACCATATTCGTTCCCTTCTATTTGTTGTGATTCCCATTGAGTTAATACTGTTACACTTTGACTAGGTTCCCACAGAAAAACTGCAAAGTAATCCATAGTAGACTAATCTGTTGGGTGATAAAGATGTTTCTATACAAATTACCATGATCATTTTCTTTGGTGTTATTCATATCATATTCATGTTTCTATCTTGTTTCTATATTGTTTGATATACTGTACAGTATGTATGCACTGCCCCCTTATTGTTTGCATGGTGATATTCCTGTATATTATGTTTAAAGGGGTAGTTCAGTTTTGGTAAAGAGGGCGCTGCACAAAACAATTTTTTTGTGAGATAATGAAAAACTGAGTGTAAAATTTGGAAGAGCATATAATTTTAATGGCAGAATAAACTTTATTTGATCAAAACCGGTTCAGAAACGGCTGAAATATCAATAAATATATCCAATCATAATAAATCTGGGGCCCAGATATATTCAATGATTTTTTTAAAAATTCCAAAAATGCTCACATTTTTTGCAAAATTTTCAAAAGAGGTTTTAAAATAGTTGTTGATGATCTCTCTATTTAATCATTATCTCAACAAAACATCACATGCATCATTTTGTATGAAATGGTTGAACCAATGCTTTTATAGAGAGCGCCCTCTTGTGTTTTAATGGGTCTTTTTGAATGATAACAGGCTGTTTACTTAGTCATTTGTAATTTTCTATACCTTTCGAGGATGGTGGAGTTATAACTATTAGTTTGTAATGTTATTGTGCAGGTTTTGGTTACTAAAGCTCAGCCTTACCAAAACTGTACTACCCCTTCAACAAAAATCTTTTAAAAAAGTACAACACCCTCTGCAAATAAATAATAAATCAAGATTTAGAAGATAGATCTAGAAGAAATAGTTCTTCCTTTTTTTAAAAAGCAATATTAATACTTCTTCATGGCTATTAGTGATTGAATTCCAAGGACTCCACATTGCAGCCATGAGACAAGTCTTGGCTCCTTGATTGAGTGATTTAAAAGTTACCCTGGGCCTACTAACTAGGACATTTTTTTCAGGTATGGACATTCATTCCTGAAACAAGCAGACATTTTACTACTCTCCAGTTAGTATTTAGACTGCATGTAAACCCAATGACAGCTAGGGGACTAATCTGGGCTTGTTAAAGTTGCGCTGCTTACAAATTACTCCCACTACCTCCAGTGTCAGTGGCCCACACTGGTGCCATAAATCTACCACCAAGCGCTTATACTACAATAACTACATTTACATGCATGAACCACTAGAATGTAAATGCTGATTTGTAAAAAAAAACCCACCAACAACAACAACATTTAAAATGCTTCTTGTTTCCATGCAATATTACATATCAAAGTGGATGAAAGAGGCTTATATGGCCTTACTTTGGCTGTGTTGAGATTGGAGATGGTGATTGGAAGAGACTTGAAGATATTATTTGAACCATTTCATCTAGCCATCTGGGTCTGTTCTGAAATGTTCCCCTTTAAAGGGACTTAGTAACATTGTCCAAATCCTCAAAACTGGTTTCGGTTTTTCAAATTTCCCTTTCATTACAAAGATATGTATGATTGAAGTATTCAGATAAGAAAAACTCCGGGCGAGTTTTTCTTCTGTGTACAAAGTGAGTGCAGTGAGTTACTGAATATCACTTTGCATTTTCGCTCATTACTTGGCCATACAATGTCCATTTGACTTGAAATTTTCACACAATACCCTGTGGACATATGAGATAACAACAATATACATTGCATCAACCACTCATCACGTTTTGCACATGTCAACAAAGTTACTAGATCCCTTTAATTGAATAATGGTTTATGTGCCAGCCACTGGTAGAATATGGCTGGTAGGGGGCAGAGATGAACACATTTGCCCCGTCTCCATACCCAGCCCTTGCTGCCACAAATTTGCAGCCGTTCACTGATAGTCATCTCTAGCCTCTCTTTGGCTGT
Source organism: Echinarachnius parma (assembly GCA_037951105.1). Classification (NCBI taxonomy): domain Eukaryota; kingdom Metazoa; phylum Echinodermata; class Echinoidea; order Clypeasteroida; family Echinarachniidae; genus Echinarachnius; species Echinarachnius parma. The sequence continues at coordinate 16,803 of JBAMJV010006612.1, forward strand.
GTCAACTCGCTATTTGAAGCTTGTTTGGGATCGTGACATTGCAAGAGAGAAGTTGGTTTCGGCAGCTGTCTTGTCCAGCCATATTGGTGTGGAAAGAAAGTGATTGATGTCCTGTTTCCTCTCTTCTGCTGGTGGTTTATAGTGTGCCATTTGCTCCCAGGTATTTCTTTTACATGGATTACAATTATTATCAAAATAAAATAATTTAGTAACTTTGTTGACATACAGTGCAATAAGTGAAGAATAGTTGATATTATCCAGTGGATAGTTTAATATCTGAATACGTCAGTCATAAATATCTTTACCAGGTAAGTTTTGAGGATTTTGACAATGTTACTAGATCCTTTACAATCTGATAGGAATGTTGCAAGATATGAATTGGAAGGGGAGGAGAGCAAGGGGGTGGAGAAAAGAGAAACTAGGGGGCGTCCATTAAATTGCAAAATTGTAAGTTTGGTGTCACAACAAAAGAGGAGGAAAGATGGAAATAGATACATAGATATTTACTAAAGATAGATAGATACGTTAGATATACATGTATAGATAGCCAAATAAGACTGAGGAAATTAAACAGTAGATAGGTCAGTGAATATAATTATTTCTTGAAGTTGGATAAAATACTCCATTTCAGGGAGAGGGGCATTTAATATTGATGGAAACGAGCTCCTAGGGTGATGGATGGGAAACAAATGGTTTCTATGGTAACTAACTGCATACCACCTGACCTGATGGGGTATATATAGAGCTACAATGTACATGTGTGTATAACCTAGATCCCTGTATAATTGATATGTTACAGTGCATATGGGTCCTGTTCACAGTGGCAAATAAGTAATATTTAATAATGATAATAATATATTAAACATAATATGTTTGACTTATATCTATAGCACCTAATATGATATAACTTTTTAGTGGTTTAAGTTTAACATGTAACAGTAAACTTTTAAAATATGTTTCAAATTAATCTTCAGATAAACACAAATAGAGTATTGTGCAAGATGTAGTTAACTACCTTACTAATCAATGTGTGCTGCTGTTAGTTTTTCATATCTAATTCCACTATCTTTACACACGATTCTTTTGCTATTTAATAAACATACATATGAAAGTGTACACAGTTCATCACTCTAGACCAGCAACATGTGATAGATACACTACTTGCCCAATAGGTCTACCCCCCCAAAAAAAAGGTTAATTTTGTTAGCAAGTTGACCATAATCGTGTTCCAATTAATTGTCAACATTGATGCAAGGGATAGACAAATAAGGATGGAGAATAGACCGTGTTTGAGCCCTCAAATGTTTCATACTCTCTTTGTTTGTTGAACAAATTTGCCATTTTACCAAGCAGTGCTAGGATCGTGACACTTCGAGGGAAAAACTATCGTTAATTTCATTTTGATTATTTCCACAAATTTGAATATCTGCACTCAGTGGCATGGTCGGACTGATTTTGTTGTTGGGGGGGGGGGGGGGGGGGGGGCACACACATTATTGGATGGGGGACACACCATATGTATTTCTTTGTTTTCTCAAAAATGTTCCCCTCATGGGCAATTCCACGCCAAAGTGGACATTTGACCAAAAAATTTACAAGCATTTTTATGATACAAATTTGGTATCAAATCAAAGCTTAAATTCTATATTTTTGGAATTCAATGAGAAAATTTTAGTTTTACATAATTTTAGTTGTTTTTTTATAATAACTTTATAACCATAATTGAACCCCACACATTTGACATTTTTGTGAAAAAGTGTTTTGATCCTGTGTTTGTTTTATATTTCCCCAGTTAAGCCTAAAAACCATTATTCTGACTCCTGAGATATGACCATTTCGTAAAATAGTAAATTTTTATGATTTATTTGATTTGTTATGCTTCAATGACTTCTTATTTTCAGCCTATGAAAATGTCCTTCCGTTACCGAAAAATCAATATTTTTAATTTTGTGGCTCACATAATTGTTAGAGAGCAGACCAATCTTCAGTGCAAAGCAAGTTCAAGTAGGCCTTCCCATTGCTAACAATTGTATTACTCATTGTTTCTTCGTTAATTAATAAATAACAAAAGAAAATGTCCTTCCGTTACCATACACATGGTAACAGATGGACAAGGTACCTCATATTACATATTATGACAAAATTTATGTTCAAAAATGTGTCTCTCATATATGAAAACCCAAAATAATGAGACAATACCTGCAATGGCCAGCTATCAGTGGCGTAGCGTGGTCAGACTAGTAATTTTCTGTGTTTCAACCAATCAGATTTGTGCATTTAGAACATTTGATCTGGCTCACAATTGATTTTATCCCTTTCTGCAACAGGGCCCTTGTACCATGATGCCATTTGTCTGGATTTCTATTGTATGGGGATTAGTAGGTCTATTTAACTGTGGTGAGCCAGGGTGTGAATAGGCTCTGATCATGACTTTGAATAGGTTTTTTTTTATACAATACACCCCTATAGAATTCTTGGACATGGGTGTAGGTCTAAAATAATTAAATTTTACATGAAATTTGCAAACTAAAAACAAGGCTGTAGAAAAAGCAAGAAATAACATATCTCCAATTCTTTCATATGTTGTAGTAATTATATCAAGCCAAGATTTAAGCAAAAAAACCTCTAAAAATTATTTTTTTAAAGGTGATTTGACATGGAATGACCCTACTGTGTCATATCATACATTATAGTCCATTATGTCCTTCCGTTACCGAACATTGGTCCGCTTTGTGTGAAATAACTCAAATATCTGTGGACAAATTTTAATCAAAGAACAAGTAAATTCTTCTTAACCCTTCAGAGAATGAAATGTGTACCCTTAAAATATTTTGTATTATTTAATATCACAGAGTTTTAGTTAAAACTGATTTGATAACAAAACCTTGTCCATGTTAGTGTCCTTCCGTTACCGACCTCATTTGTATGCATATTCAATATTGTGCGGAGATTAAAAAAAAAAAAAATTATGGGACCTTAAAACTGTATGTTTTGGAAGTATTGTTATCAAAATAGACTGTTCTAACAACACAAGTATTTAAAAATTTCTTTCTTAAAGTTGACAATTTGTGTCTGAGTGTCCTTCCGTTACCATGGAATGACCATGAATAAGAGCCATTGGAGCATGAAATATAGTAAGAAAAAAATAGAAATGTAAATGCTTGTGATGTCCATATGCTATCTATGATACAAACTCATTTTAGACCACAAAAGAGATGTTTCCTTCTCATAAATGGTCTTTACATTTCAAAATTAATTTTATTGTACAATTCCAATAGACTTTTCAGAGGTCCTTCCGTTACCGTCCTTCCGTTATACCGAACACTGGAGTAATTAATTTCTCATAATTAATATACCAATGTAGATATTTTTCTTAAAAGGTGGTGTTATACTCTGTGAACATAAGGAAATTGACTAGTAGCCAACTTAACATGATAAACCTCGTAACTTCACGGAGATTGGGTCATAACTAAAAAAATTAAAAATCCATGTCCATTTTGGCGTCCTTCCGTTACCGGCCTCATTAGTGTCCATATCTAATTTACATAATGCGGTCAAAATTTTAGAAATAGTGGAAATCAAAGGTGTCCCAACAAGGATCAAAGACATGCCATTTAGAATAAAAAATCAAAAGCAGGATCCTGGAATTATTTGATTGAAGTTCCAAAATTGTGTCTGAATGTCCTTCCGTTACCGTGGAATTGCCCTCATGTTTTGTATTTTAAAAATATTATTGGGGGGGGGGGGGCCACAGACCCCCCCCCCCCAGCTACGCCAATGTTGTTACTTCACTGTAGATCCTTCCAAGGAGTTGCATTATATGCAGGACCGATGTTGGACATGCCAATGTATCTAGAATTGGTAGTTGCTCAAAAAATAATTCCCAAAGTTGGGAGTCCTGCATGGTTTAAGTCAGTATTTAGCTAAAGTTGTTTGTTTTTATCTGTATCGATCTGCAGAATTACAGTTTTGATACTCGTGCTGGTCCAAATTACACGTACATGAAATGCGCACTATTTGCCAGTGGATTCTATCAATTATGGTGTTTGTCTAAAAAGTTGACCTCATAGTTGTAGCATGTGCTAGATTATTTCATTTGATTATGACTTATAAACTGACACCATGAACAATAAATACTGCTAATTTGAGTATATTTCAGGGTGGATAGTTTTTGCTGTAATTCAAGTTAAACATTTCACTTATTTAGGAAAGAATTGCTTGATTGAGTTGTTTTTAATGGTTATCATGCATTTGAAATTGTCCCAAAAAACTGGAAAGGGCACACAAAAGTTTTTCTCCAAACTTCTCATTTAGTTACTTTAATTAACTACATAGATAATTTACACATACAGTAAATTGTTGCTCAATACAAAATACCATCACTTGTTTTTATTTTGTTACTTCGCCAGTTAATTATGCCAGTGGTAGGCAGTATTGATTTTTAAATTTCTTTGACCACCCCCCTAAAAAATAAAAGAAGAATGATGAAAGAGAAGAGAAGAGAAAAGGAGTTTAAAAAGTGAAAAGAAGATAAGAAAAAGGAAAGAAAATAAAAGAACAGGAGAGAAGAGAAGAGATAGGAAAGAATTAGAGAAGCGCAACAGAAAAGGAGGCACTATAACAAAACAAGTGAAGAGGGGGAGAGGGAAGGTATTAGATAATGTTTTGTGATCATCAAAACATTTGAAACATAGGACTTGAGTAGGGGAAAAGGTCAAAAGGTCATTAGAAGCTTGGGGTATCATCATGTCAGATGGGGTCAAATAAGGTCAACTTAGCAATATTCAACCTAAAAGATGCTTCAATTTTATTTAGTCAAACTCTAGCATTAATCTTGAAGGAAGTCTTTAGATGATTTCTCTTAGATTATTTCAATGATTTTAAGACTTTTGGTATAGTGCAAGATGGAGTCAATAACTACTTAAAGACTCTTGGAAAAAAACAAATCCATGTAAGTATTCAGCTATTATAACTACAGTCATGTAGTTGTTAGTTGTAGCCCCTGATTTGGTAGAAAATAGAGCAGTTGAGGAGGGTTATAATTGTCAAAAGGTCATACATGAGTGTAATAACCCTAGGGTAATATCCATGTCACCCAGGTCAAGTGAGGTCATCATATTGAGACCTCACCAAGGCACTGTGGATCCAAACTCAAGTGCACACTTACTACCTACACTTGAACGTTGTTCCAAAATATGTAAATTGTGCACGTTTGTATTCTATGACAGCTTTTGATACCAAACTGCATATTCCTTAATATTTATTCAGAGAGAGAGATAATATGAGCTTTTCGCAAGCACAACGCGGCCCTAGAAAGTAGCGTGTCGTGTGCAAAATCGCCAATTTCCTGTAGTAACAGCGGTCCCTCCGTTGTTGAACTGTTATCACCGACGGTCTTTGGTCAATTCTGCGTCCGTGCTATGAGACCGCTCGATCACGCAAACAGCCAATCAGCGGTGCTCGCTGCTCGTAGCGAGGTCAAACGTTCATCATCAGCGCTCGCTGTAGTGTAGTGTGTAGTGTGCTGCCCAGCTGTTCAACGATCCGAGTCTACGGTCGCGTTGACCAAATAAGCGAAACGGCTTGTAAACCAGAGTTGTTTTAGCGCGGCCGACGTACCAATAGATCGTTCCCGAGTCGGTGAAAGCCGCGTACGACGCTGGGCGAAAAGCCTCTATTGAAAGGGGGGGGGGGGGTGAGAGGGGAGAGAGGGGGGTAAGGAGAGAGGGTAGGAGGGGATTGGGGAGAGAGATGGGGTGGGGGAGGAGGAGATGTGTTAAAATACTTAAAATAAACATGACATAATTGAGAGCATTAGAATACAGAGAAAAGGGAGTTCATAAACTACTTAGTCAATGACTTATTTCAAAATTAATTTATGAAAACATACAGCGTGAAGCTCTGTGGTTGAAATACTGATGAATTATGACTGAATTAAAGATTAACCGCTCATTCAATAATTCATTGATGGATGAATATTACAGCTCATTACAATAGCTGTGGTTCTAAGCTGTGGTCATATTCATAATGTTGTGGCTTTTGTGTCTTACAGCTGATAGATATACAATTTATACACCTTGAAATTATCTCGAAGATTGGAGTATTGTCAAAGCTAAAGCATGTTTTACCATCAAATATTTTGCTAATGTTGTATAATAGTATGATTTTTCCACATGTAAATTATTGTAATATTATTTGGGGAAATACTTATACATCATATATGGATAAGATTTATTTGTTACAGAAACGAGCCGTACATATTATTACTAAATCTGATTATCTAGCCCCATCACGGCCACTTTTTGTTAAAACACACATACTGTACTCCCAATTTCTGAATTGATTCAATTTAATACTCGCATATTTATGTTTAAATTTCAAAATCGCCTATTGCCAGATATTCCTAATAGTAATATAAACTTTGTTATTAATAGTGATATTCATTCGTATTCTACTTGTCAGAAAAATGATTTACATGTATTTAAAGTTTGTACGACAAATGCACAAAATTATTTCTATGTAAATGGCATTAAGGAATGGAATTATTTGAGTAATGATATTAAGGAAAGTACAACTCTATCTCGATTTAAAGTATGATGTACACAATTATTATTTAATGATTTAAATGTAAACAAGTTTGAGCAGAGGAGGATATTTTTAATGTATGTGTGTACGTGTATGTGTGAGCGTGCATGTGTGTTTGTATCATGTTATTTTAAAGCATTTAAACTGTACAATCTATGTGTAGTTTGTTTTGTGGCCCTGCCACAAGCAATTTGCTTCTAAGGGTGACCTTAAGACCATATTATGTTTATTATGTTACTCATTTGTATACATGTACATTTATTTTCATTTTATGGTTAAATAAACTGAACTGAACTGAACTCATTTTCGCAAGTTACTATTAAAAGAAATTTAGGCATCTCAGAGGTAGACTACGAATGTAGGATCGCATGTAGTGAACATTTATTGGACAAATGAGAGTATGAATAGAGGTGCTGGTTGTTACAAATTACACTGCAATGTTTTTCTGGAGGGCAGATTACTCAATCTTTTTGTTCAGGCATTACCTACATTATGTATCAATTGCTTCTCGATAATCTCATGCATCATTCAAACGGATACCTACACTAGTCCCTAATTCATTAAATGCGGTTTGTATGTGCAATTACAGTCGACATCAAACTACATCTTCAGTCATTTATGGCATTATATGAGTGGGATAGCTAAGGGAGGCAAAGGGGTAGGCTACCCCCTCTCTCTCTCTCTCTCTTAACCCTTTCCCTTTGAGATTATGATATCTCCATAGACTTTGTACACAACCCACCCGGTTCCCGTAGTCAAGGGGTTTAGTGGGAGTACCTGCCTGGCTATACGACCCCATTTCATATCTGTGTGTAGGAAGCATGAATATGCTTTGGGGGTGGGGGGGGGGGGGGATTTTTAGAAAACTTAGAAAATCTAATATTATTTTCATCAATTTTTCACCAAAAGATCTTCTTATTTTTTTAAGGGGGAAATTATACATTTTTTTTCTTCAGAATCTTTTTTTCTGAAGAAGTTTAAAAGTTTAAAATCTTGTATGAATGGCCTCATGCAACCCCTGTGAAGAAAACAATGCTCGTAACTGAGTCCATTGCATGTCCCCCCCCCCCCCCCCCTCCCCCGATCCCGCCGTCTCAGTTGCCCCTAGGTCTATATGCCATTGGCTGGTTTGTATTGCATTTGTTTGTGCAATTACGGTCATCAGCAGAATACATCTTCTTCCATTATAGCGTTCAAATGTGAAGGTGATGCATTGTTAGTCATACAGATAATTTGTACAGTTTATGTGTCACCTTTTGCCCCCACATTTGTTTATTTGAACCATCTTTTTTCCCCCCTTCTAAGCCATATAGGGTCTGGAATGGAACAAGAATCACAATATATATGCCATATTTCTGTTGAACTTTTGTTTGCTTAATTCAAAATAATTTCTTTAAATTTGAAATGACATATTAACCTGTTCCCTGCTAGATTTTGCAATTCCTATCCATTTCAGGATAACTACCTACCCCTTTATCACAAATGCATTCATCCCTAGCCTGGCTAGAAAAACCGCTGGAAAAGAAACAAAAAATAAAAAATTACTGAACCCTACACACCACCATAGCTCACCTGACCTAGGTCACTCACAACTTCCTCTTCTCCCAGCGCGCCTGTGCTAGAAGACTGTTTTGGAAGGAGCTCCTTTTGCCCCTAGTTTTCAACGCTTCTTTAAGTGAGATTGTATCAGTTTTATGGTCTGTTTTTTGTCTTAGTGGGTGTTTTATTGAACCCTTGTTGTTTGGTTATGTTTGTTATGTGATTTTGAGTGCTGTTGGAGTCTATGAAATTTCGAATTTTTGTGCCCAATTTGTTTTCTCCAACAGGGCTTGGTGCCGGATTTCCAGTGGGCTGGTCCAGGCATCTGTGCAGGCTTAGCCCGGCTGGGGCTCCTGCTGCCTTTGCTGTGTCTGTGTGACATTGCATGTGTGTTTGTTCAGCTGCATGTGATTTATTCTTGGCTTGATTATCATTCTTGGTCTCCTCTAGAATGTATTTCTATGATCTTTGATCTATGTTTATATTTTATTCCCTCTGGTGGGTTTTATGTTTGTATTGCTTGTTGGGAGCTTTGTGTATAGACTCCCATTTTTAGATTTGATTTTTTACTATTTTTGCTTCTCTAGGTTGTCGCTTGCTGTAATCCATGCTAGGAGTTAACCTTTTGCCTTGTGGCCCTGTCGGGCGAGTGTATAGGGTTGTTCTACTTTGAGTGGCCCGTCACCCAATCTTGTCGGTCCGAGCCAGCAGGCGTGTGCTTTTCGAGCACTGCTGTAATATATGAAGGGAGCCTCGTTTTGGGGCTCCTGTTTTGTCTTAACGTTTTGGAATTTTCTTTTTTTCTTTTCTTTGTATTTTAGCTATGGAATCTTTGATCGCCGTCGTTGATGGGGGATCATTGTCTTGAGATGGCGAGGCACTGCAGAGCAATGCGAGGCTAGAATAGGGTGACTGTCCCCCGCTAATGCCCCCCTCAATGTCGGGCAGGGTGGACGCGAGGACCCGCTAATGCCCCCCTCAATGTCGGGCAGGGTTGTCACCCATATCCCTTCCCCACCTCGATCGGTGCGTGGTTTGTGGATACCTACGATGATTGAAGAGTCCAGGACGATGGTATATTGCAGTCTACGCGACTGATGTACATATAAGCCTCTCAACCTCATGTATCGGGACTCCTGCCTCTCTGCTTCCTGTCCCGTTCCCGCTTCACCTCTGCGGGAATTGCTCGGGACTCCTGCCTCTCTGCTTCCTGTCCCGTTCCCGCTTCACCTCTGCGGGAATTGCTCGGGACTCCTGCCTCTCTGCTTCCTGTCCCGTTCCCGCTTCACCTCTGCGGGAATTGCTTGGTCTGAACGGGACTGCTGGCACCGGATCGGGAATGGTAGCCTCATTGCCGGCTATCATGATTCCCTGCCCGATCGGGATTCCCGCTCATCGCTTGGTCTGAGCGGGACTGCTGGCTTCTGCCTCGACCGGGAATAGTAGCCTCGGGATCTGCTTTTGGGATTCCCTGCTCCTTTGGAATTCCCGTCTTCTACATCGGGATTCCTCTTTCCTCGTCGGGATTCCTGTTTTGTGTGGATTCCCGCATTCCCGCACCCGCAGTGTAGGCATGATCATCATGTCCCCGTGTCTGGGGTTCACTGGTTTGAACGTTTCCCCACTAGAGTTGACCGGGACTGGCTACTAGAGAGGCTATCATGCGGCCTGTCGGGACTTGGTCCGCCTGGCCTCATTCTCTTTCGGGAATATCCCGTCTCGCATTTTTGAGGCAGGGACTTGTCCCGGCTGAAGGTGGACTAGTCCAGGAGTTGTTCCGGCCGCCTGTAGAGTACTCCGGGATTTGTTCTGGCCGTACATAGGCTAGTCCAGGATCTGCCCTGGCCGACTGTGGATTAGCCAGGGAATTGTCCCGGTTGACTGTGGAGTAGCCAGGGAATTGTCCCGGCCAACTGTAGAGTAGTCTGGGAATTGTCCCGGCCATCTGTAGACTAGTCCGGGACTTGTCCCAGCTGACTGTAAACTAGTCTGGGTATTATCCCGTCTGACTAAAGTCTAGTCTGGGAATTGTCCCGGCTGGCTGTAGTTGGGTCAGGTATTATCCCGACGGGCTGTAGGCTGTTCCGGGAATTGTCCAAACTACTGTAGTCTAGTCTGAGTATTGTCCCGACTGGCTGTAGGCTGGTCCGGGAATGGTTGGGATTTGCCGTAGTCTCGTTCAGGGACTGTCCTGATTGGCTTTGGCCTAGTCTGGGAATTTTCCTGACTGGCCTTGTCCTGTTGTCGGGGAATCGTCCTGTTTTGTCTGCTCTATGGTCCAGGTTTGGTCCCTGTTAGTGCTGTCCTTGTTTGTGAATTGTTCCTGCTTGCTCTGTTGTTGGATGGGAATAGTCCCGGCTGTGGCCTTTCCCTAAGGGGGATTGTCCCGTCTGGCTCTGTTCTAGATGGGGATTCTCCCACCCTTCCTGTTGCCTCTGTACAGATTGGGTTGTCCTTTATGTACTGGACAGCCCCTGTTACACTAGTGTTGTAAGCATCACTAGTTTCAGCAATGCTTCTTATATTTGCATGTTATGAGTCAGACTAGTGTTATGGCATCACTAGTTTTAGCGATGCTTCTTATATTTGCATGTTTTGAGTCAGACTGTCAGGTCTTTCCCTGTCACACTAGTGTTATGGCATCACTAGTTTTAGCAATGCTTCTTATATTTGCATGTTATGAGTCGGGCTGTTGGGTTTTCCTGCTGGTCCTATTCATATTGGAGCTCCAGCATTAGCTTTGGTCATGCAGTATTTGTCCTGTTGCCTTTCTGATAGGCTCCTGTCCCACTGGTGAATGAGTATCTCTGGTATGATGTCGTGATGTATCTGCATGGGTCCATCTCAGGGAGTTGTATGATGTGTGTGCATGTAGGAGGTATGTTTGTTGGCACTGGTCCTTTCTCCCCCTCCTTCCCTCCTCACCCCCTTCCCCACTTCCACTGGCCCTGGCCACTGGATTGATGATGTCAATCTTGCACATTTTGGTCACCTTTCAGGTATAGTGGTTGAGGTACTCTGCACTGCCTTCATGCATGCTCAGTCGCACTGAGGACTCATATGTACATTGCTCCTTTCCTTTCTTCTCTGGATGTTGACTTACTCATTATAGCCTTGGGCTTACGTCAATGGCTTGCATGCAGTGTTCCTTGTCCAGGGCCTTCAGCCTCTCCTTTTTATGTGACTTCCAGTATTCAACATTTTTTGGTAGGCCCCTGTGATGGTCTGTCCTTTTCAGTTCATTGTGGAGTTGCCTCCTACTGGTGGCTGGGCATAGTTAGGAGATGCTTCGCATTCTCCATTTCCTCCCTGATCTGCAGACTTGGGAGGAGAGGGGTTTGCCGTTAGGCTACCGGTGGGTCTCGAGTGCATCTTTGTCTTATCTTTGGCTCAGTATGTCTAACTTGCGTCGTTCTTTCTGGGCTCTTACAGGGTCCTTTCAGGGTCCGGCTGGTGGTAGTTATGTTCCAAATTCTTTAGTAAAAGATGGTTTTGATGTTTCATCAATCACCTTGCCTCTATCATTGCAGTTGTTGGCTATTGTTGTCATAGCTAACATTTGGTCAGAGCTGGGCTGCTCCTATCGTGTTGGACCATCTGAGGGGAACCTGGTTTTAGTCGTCTGTTATTTCCAGGAATGTAAGGTGTGATGGGTGCAGTTGGCCACTGTTGGTCAGTGCCTGTAGAGTTTGACATTTCTGGCTGAGGTTTGTTCTGGATATGCCCCACTTTCACTTGTGTGAGCAGTCTCACCTCATGTTGGTGATAATACATTAGTCTTTTCTGGACTGGTTGATTCCTTACCTTATGCTCTCCGTGTACTCCTGCCTGAGTTTTCTCGGAGCCAGTTTTGGAGGAATTTATGGTATCGTGGCCTGTGGAGGCCATTGATCTTGTTTATCTCCTTTTAGGGTATTTTTATGTTTCGGGTTTCGGCTCCGAGATGGGTTTTCAGAACAATTGTTTGTTCAGTCTGGAGGGAGACGATTGCCTGGGCGTTTCCAGTTCTTTCGTTGGCCCAGGCTGGAATTTGTAATTTTTCATCTTTCACTGTCTGGTTATCCTGTGCATTAGGCTTTCTTTGCAGGCCTTATTCCGGTGGCGACGGAAGTTCTTTGACTTGTGTGGGCAAGTGGGGTCCCTATCTTGCCTCTTGTTGGGCTTGTGGAAGGCTTCCTGCCGAGCTCTTTGCCTTTGTCTGACGGGGGATGCTGGATGCTCAGGTCATTTTGAGCCTCCTAGTCCTGTCGGGCTTATTGGATATGGCCTGCTAGGTATTCATTGTGTGTGTCTTATGGCCGAGGTATCTACCATTTTGTGTGTTTATAGAGGAGATGCTCAGCCGAATACTTATTTGGCGTATTTGTTGGGTATGTTATTGTGCCAGCAACTATGCTTAGTAGGGCTCTTTTGTGGTTTCATACCATCCACTCCTTGGATTGTAATAGGTCTGATGCGGGGCTGCTTCGTCAATGTTGTCTTCATCTGTTTCTCCGGGCCTTGCCCCTTGATGTGTATCCTATAGTGGACGTCTGTCTTAGGATAGTTTTTGTGCTTATCCGGCAGTCTGCCCTTCTTCTGCAGGGATACCTGTTCTTTCAGGTTTGTTAGTGTACAGGGGTTGATAAGCAGGGTGAGCCTTCAGTTTCCTCTTGGTTTTCGGAGGTGGTTTGGAGATGAGGTTTTGTGTTCCATCGCCGAACTTGTTGCTTCTTTTCATTAGTTGGCCCTCTTGGCAGTCCTAATTTTGTTTGAGTCTTCAGTCATTGCCTCTTCCGCAAGACTTCTTAAGCCTTATCCCATCTCTATGTGTCCTTATGGTCATTTTTCGGCAGGTTGCTGACAGGGCTCTGTCCTGAGGAGCAATTTCCCTGGCTGTCAGTTTTGCAACTCTCGCCCTGTCGGATAGGTTTTGTCGGGGCCTATGCAACAGTGTGTGCGACCTGTGGAAGTTGTTATCCCCACTAGTTATGTTGTGGGGTTAGTGTCTGCCTGGGCTCCGAGTTCATGAGGGCGTTCCTTCCTCGTTGACCAGGGATTTCCTTCCGGTTTACGGCACTTTCTGTGTTGCTGTTCCTAGCAGTGGCCCTCTTGTGGTCTTTGGTCAGTTTTTACCTGTTGCATAGCTTAGTCGGTGTCCCGTTCTGGGAAGCAGTTCCGGGGCTATGAGGTGTTGTCCTTAGTCATTCAGGCTTTGATGTAGAGTTCTTAATTTTGCGGAGCTAGACTGTCCAGTAGTTTTTGTTTGGTTGTGGGAGCTATTTGTGCAGCAGGCTGTGAGGCAGTTGTTGCTGTTCCGGTTCCTGCCCGGGATGCCAGAGGGATTGTGTAGTCATGGGCTCCTTTTGTTGGCGCTTCCATTGAGGGCTTTCATGCAGGTGTCTCCTTGTTCGCTTCCAACTCTTTGTTGTTTGCTGCACCGTGATGTTGTGGCTCCCGGTCCTTCCTTTGCTGGGGCCGCCTTGGGCGTGTCTTCTAGCTGGGATCACTTCCCCCCCACCTTGTGAGTGGTGCTGGTCAGCGTTTATGCATTTGTGATAAAGGGGTAGGTAGTTATCCTGAAATGGATTAGATGACTCCCTGGATGTCATTATCCATGAGGGATAAATACCTACCCCTTTAGCTCCCTCCCTCCTCCCCTCTCAGTGGTCAGGCGCTGGGAAGAGGAAGTTGTGAGTGACCTAGGTCAGGTGAGCTATGGTGGTGTGTAGGGTTCAGTAATTTTTTATTTTTTGTTTCTTTTCCAGCGGTTTTTCTAGCCAGGCTAGGGATGAATGCATTTGTGATAAAGGGGTAGGTATTTATCCCTCATGGATAATGACATCCAGGGAGTCATCTAATAGAGTTAATACTGGGCACTGGGTAGGCAATGGGTTAAAATAATTATATCCGTCATATTGTTTGCCCTTTAAATTGATTAACCTGGTCAGGACTGGTCCTGAAAATATTCAGGTTGTGGTGCATGGGGAGTGCATTTAATAGCAAAATCACATAGACTTGAACAGGTTAAAGGGACTTAGTAACATTGCCCAAATCCTCAAAATCCAATTGGAATTCTAGCGGTTCCCTCATACCTTGTTGTATTCGTATTAAAGGGACAGTCCCTCTTTTACAAAACGTCTGAACAGTTTCCAGTTGACGGATGGGGATGAATGAAACACACACAACAAAAATCAGATCGAACAGCCCTATAATTTGGATTCTACAAATGAAAAACGAATGCGTCCCTCCATCAGACTATATATCGGTCAATAAAAGAGTTTAACTGATTTAGCATAATATTACAACTATATTGTACTTATTCTTGTAAAGGTATTTTGAAGCCGACATTTGTAAATGTATGTCACAGAAAAAAATCTCAAAAATGAAGTATATGTAATTACATGTAGTCAGTTTAAGCGAGGTTTGGTTATTTTGCCTAGTGTGCGGTCATGCTATTCTTACTTGTGCGCGGGTCACGTAGGGGTCACGCATAGCGTTGTGGTACTTCGTGGAATCCTTGTACGAACTTCCTCACTGGATGAATATATACGTATAATGCACAATTAAAATTGGACGACGGTTTATTAGTTTTAGGTCTATAACTCCACGAAAAAGAGATTTCAAGCCCTAATTTTTTCAGGCATGCTATTAAATGACATTTTCTTTCATATATATAAGACAATAACCTCGCAACTTTTGAAATTTGGCTTGCAAAAGAGGGAATGTCCCTTTAACAATAAAATCATGGGACAGGTTTCGGTTTTTCAAATTCCCCTTTCGTTAAAAAGATATTTACGACTGAAGTTTTCAGATGTTAAATAATGCAACGGATCATGAAAACCGTGTACAATCAGATATATCAGATAATATATACATACATACCAACCATTTATCGCTTTTTGCACATATCAACAAAGTTAATCCCTTTAATTTATCATTCCCATTTTCAAGTTGTAGAAAATAAATCAGTTATGAAAACTGGTATTTAAATTATCTTAACCCGTTGCTTACAGGAACCAGGTGAGCTATGTACAAAGTCTATGGGGATTTCAGAATCTTGTAGTGAATGGGTTAAAAATCTATTGGAGTCAAATTCAGCACCAAAGAAGGAATTTGCAAGCTATTGATTTTCTTTGGTGGAATTAGTTCATAAAATCAAGAATTGCATGGAATTTTAGTATTGTACTATCCCCTGCATATATAAATATGCTACATTTTATAAGCTTACATCTTAAATTGTAGATTGCTGGAGGTACATTCCTTCATGAACTTGTATCTTGTAGTTACATTTTAGGTAAATCATCTTGACCTACATAACACACATGTTCACTCCATTTGTCTTGCTGAGTACACCTTGTAAATTTCAGTAGAAATTGTAATGTACCCACATTTATGCCATACCTTGTTTGTTGATTTCAGCAGGTTTTTTGATAGGCCAAGGATGTTTATAATAGGCCCGTTCAAACACACAGAAATTAGTGCAATTCAAAGTTAGAAATTTGAAGCGCAATCCAAATTTCAAGTTTTTTTAGCCGTGTGGACATGTATACAAATCCTTATAATAATTGCGATTTGAATCGCAATTCAAATTTCACTAGACACTGAATTTTTTGGAAATCAGTGCGAATAAAGTTCAATAGAAATTTGAATCGTGATTCAAATTTCACAAATTCTTGTATTTTTCCCTATGTGTGAATGGCCTAGTTCCATTTCACATTTGGAGCCTTGTTTCTGTTTCTGGAACTAAAAATGGTTTCAACTTTCAATTTTACCAGATTTAGACTATTAGATGTGATAGGGGAATACTAGATATTTGTATATAATCGTTAGACAGGTCCTAAACCATTTCAGATTATGGTCTGATATTAGAACTGAAAGGGGCATGATACATGTACATTTTTTCAAATCAAATGTCTGAAAGGGGCAAAATAAATGTTTTCACATCAAATGTTAGCCTGAACCATTTCAGATTATGGTCTGATATTAGATGCGAAAGGGGCATGAATCATTTCAGAAATGGTCTGATATCATGATATGAAAGGGTTCTAATAATGGTAATAAGTTGCAGTGCCAATCATCTGTTATCACCTGGAATCTTCAGGTGCAAGAAAGACATGGAAGGAGTGGGTGTATTTGAATGTCTGTTCCTCAACTTACATTCCTTCTGACTTCCCAGAGATGCATCTAATGTTGTTGTCACCATGACCCAGTTTCATGTGCTAGATGGCACAGATAACAAATATATGATTACCATCTTAAAAGTAGGTGCTGCTTCACTAGCTTGAACTTGGGTTTCTGATCATATCAGAGTCAGACAGAATATTCATCAAAATAAGTTCAATTTAATAACGTATTTGCTGTTTTTCATATAGAATGTGGACGTCAACGTTATAATGTCATGGTTAGGCCACTCCCTAAAGATCACCTATTGTTCAATTCCCATTAGCGACTTTTTGATTTGCAAGTTTATTAGTACACTGGTACAGTGCATGATGTCACGACAAGCCACCCCCCCCCCCCCCCTCCCCCACATTCAATCGTTTCGGTCTTGGAGTACTGTGGCCAAATTGGTCGAAACCGCATTTGTACTTGGTTGACCAAAATGAACGTGTGGGCTGAGCACTTTTTTGATGTGATCACGTATCAGTTCACTAGTGAACATGCTAGTTGAGGACGCCGCCTAATCGTCCTAAACTAGACGATGGGAAGTAATTATGGGTTCCAATCGTTACATCATCGGTTCAACGCCCATGTACTATTTTAGCAATAGAAATCTGCCAGTGGAAGTCAGTGGAAGCAAAAATCAAACTCGAGTAGCAGCGAATTTACATCTTATGAAATGTCTCCATGCACACATGTCCAAATTTCTGCAAACTCCAAAGCAGATCGTTGTAACAAAACCAGGGGGGGGGGGGGGGTGTTTCATGAATAGTTGCAATCAATAGCTGGAAAGGTGCCTTTATGTCTTTGCAGAAAGAGATACAATCGATTGAAGGTTACGATTGATTGTAAGTCAGAAAATTTGCGCGTTTCAACCAAACAGATTTGCGCATTTAGAACACATGATCTGACTTAAAATTGATTGTAACTTACAATCAATTTTTATCTCTTTCTGCAACAGGGCCCATATACATGTATATCTCATTGGCTCAAAAGCGCATATTTTCTGACTTGCGTTTGATCTTAACTTTACAACTGATCGCAACTCTTTACAACACCCTCCAGATCAGGTAAATTTCCAGGGATAACAATTAGCTCATCACTGCGTTGCTCCATTAATTGATTGAGCTAATGAAGACCCACTTAATCTACATGTATGTGTGTGAATATATCTCCAAATCACTTGTACATCTGTGCATTCCATCCAGATCCGCTTACCTGTCTCACCTTTCTGTCAATGACCCGGGTTATTGATGTAGGGCACGGGGGCGCAGCCAGTGTCAACTAAAGATGGGGGCAAGGGGGGGGGGGGGGCTTTTAAACCTATCCTTTGATCTACATACACCCATTTGTGATATGTCACATTTGGTCTACTAATTAGTACTAAGATATCAGATAGATATTTTAACTTTTTGCACTTTTAGCTCAGTCAGGTATGAAAAAAGTCAAGATTTCTTAACTGGATAGAAAAGTAAAGATTTCTCCAATTTTGGTGGCTCAAAAGTAAAATCTGTATATGGTGGCCCTAGCATTACAATTCTGTAATTGGTTGCCAATTCTGGCAAGTCAAATTGTAAATAGTCATATTTTAGTGTAATACTGGTGCACTCAAAATGGTCTTTGTTACACAAAAATTGAGACTATTTACAATTTTAGTCAGTATTTCTGTCAAGCCCTGGATTAGAATAGGGGTTGGGATTAGTGTTAGGGATATAGGTTTAGGTTTAGGTTTAGGGTTTAGGGTTTAGGAAATGGTGGAGGTGGACAGCAGGATAGTTGGCAATAGGGGTGCAGGAATTACAACTTGGGGGAACAATATCCCCCTTTGCCCCTCACAGAGTTACTGATGAAGAGTGTCCCATTTTTACTTGGAAATCCATTTGCAGAAGTCATCAATCAACTTACATCTGTGCTGCTTCGGCAATGTATTAAGCATTTTCATGATTTACCTTGAAGCTGTGCTACTTATGGCATTTTGAAACATTTCCAAGATTCATCTTCAATTGCTCTGCTCTTATAGCTTTGATCGTGTAATTATTTTGTAATGTTCAGTGCATTTTCTAGCAGATATTTTTTGTATTTCTTAGCTGCCATGCTAAAGTGCATCAAGTATTCCAATAAGTAAATTCCTGCCAGGTACCCGTTATGAGTAAATAAAGAAGTAAATCTATGGATTATGGTAACAATTCAGATTTTAATTCAAGAGAAAAAAGCAATCAAATTGACAAGGCACCCTCAAATTGACACTGCACCCTCACTAAAAACTACATTTTGCACAAATTAAGATTACGATATAACTTGATCATGTACTAAATTTGAGTAATTTTTAAAACCACAACTTGAAGTAAGGAGAAAATATGCACAATTTGACCTTGAGAGATAAGCATAAATAAGGGAAAAAATTGTATAAATGTATGGATTACACACAAATTTCACATTTTAATTCATGAGAGAAGGCAATCAATTTGACAAGGCCATCCATCATGTGAAATGAGTATCCACCTGAAGACAGCGACTGTCAGTGAAGATTACTCGAGTTACAAGTCCCTCCAGACTAGTTTTCTTTTTATTTCCTTCTATTGACTCTTGCCACTTGCTAGATTTTGAGTGATATGTTCAGTCAACGTATACAGTGGCCTTTTGGCTCCGCCTGTCATTATCTGTTTTCTTCCCCCTTTGCTTTGAAAGTTGTGCCTTAAAAATTGTGTTTTGTTTCTGTTTTCTTGCTGCTAGCTGTAGACCATGTTTATTATATTTATCTCTTTCAAATACTTTGGTGAGTTTTGTACAAAGTCTATGAGGATTTTGTTCATTAAATGATGTATACATTACGTGTTCTGAAATAACAGTTTCAATGCTGTTGGTATATTTTGTACTTCTCACTACTTGCTTTTTTATTAACCCGTTGCTTACAGGAACCAGGTGGGCTATGTACAAAGTCTATGGGGATTTCAGATTCTCAAAGTGAATGGGTTAAATGCTCACCGGAATTTTTTCTTCTCCTCAGTTATATGTTGGTACATAACTCATACTCTATAGTTGAATAGTTGAATAATTCTGGTACATTTAAATAATTGCCCATCTAGGAGTCATCAAGAACATATGGGTCAGCTAGGGTGGCCATTAATGATGGATAGAGATTCATGGCGTTGCATTGTCAAAACTAAACCGGGGATGCAGGGAGTAGAAGCAGTCAATAGCAAAGCCAGGAATTCTGTAAAGGGGTGGGAGGGGGGCTCCAACCCGTGAGTACAAAGCCGCTATCCAAATAGCTATCCAAATCCTCAAAATCAAAACTACCGGCTAAAAAACAAGCAAAACAAAAATAGCTTCAAAATTAAAACTACATAACTCATACTCTACACCGTGTCCCAGAAAAAACGAAACCGGGTTTCATGGCAGAAATTTTCTGTCATAATGAATAATTTAATTGATGATATATATATGCCTGGAAAGCTCTGTGTCTCTTCTTTCATTTGATGTGCAACTTATGGCACATACTTCAAGCATGACTGAATTAGAACAATGGAAAGTGGTGTTACCAATATTCAATTTGCACGCATAAATTTGAAGTTTGGGTGAGTTTTAAGAGTTGTAAACGTACTTATTTTTAAAAAGGACAAACACCACATAAAAGTTCATATTTTTATCTTTTACATGACACCTCATGCTAAAAAAATAAATGATTTATGCCAGAGAACGAGTACAATGAAAACATGCCTGATTTATGCCCGAATGAGTGAAAGTTGAGTAAGAAGTCGCTCAGCTTTCCTGACTAGCAGCTGACAATGGACGTTGATGCATGAGTGAATTTACACAAGCATGGGGATCAGGAAACAGGCTAGATCAGGAAAGTTACTCGTTTGGGCTGGAATCAAGCATGTTTTCATTGTATTCGTTCTCTGGCATATATAATTTATTTTTTAATCATGAGGTGTCATATAAAAGATAAAATTATGAATTTTCATGCGGTGTCTGTCCTTTTTCAAAATAAGTACGTTTACTACTCTTAAAACTCTCCCCAAAACCTCACCCAAACTTGCAATTTCTGCGCGCAAATTGAATTTTGGTAACACCACTTTCTATCATTCTAATTCAGTCATGCGTGAATTATGTGCCATAAGTTGTATATCAAATAAAAGAAGAGAGACGTAGCTTTTCAGACATATATCATCAAGGAAATTATTCATTATAACATAAAATTTCTGCCATGAAACCCGGTTTCGTTTTTTCTGGGACACGGTGTATAGTTGAATAATTCCGGTACATTTCAATAATTGCCCATCTAGGAGTCATCCAGAACATATAGGTCAGCTAGACTGCTTGAGTGACTATAGAGAATCATAGTGTTGCATAGTTGACTAAACCTAGGAATACGTAGTTGTATCCACTGCAGAAGTAGAAGTAGAACGGGTATGAAACCGTTTATATTCCACATTTAAAGTGATCCATTAACTTCAGAAGAGTTTTCCAAATGTGATATTTGAGACTTCAATCATATACCAGTATCATTACAAGATGCTTCTGAATAATGTGTGAAAATTTCATGGAAAAGGAAAACTGCTAACTAAGTGAAATAAGTGAAAATTGATGTCAGATCTTATCCTGATTGTTCGTGCAAAGTATCTGAAAATATGACTACGACTGGAAAGCGTCAAGGAACGCTTTGCAATGTAAACGTAAATATATCCATAATTAGGGAGAACTTTGAACAATCAAATCTTATTCATTCTTCTGTTACCATAATCCAAATAACAAGTTACAGAAGAAGTGTGAAAGTTCCAAGGGATTGACAAAGTTAATGGATCACTTTAATAAAAAAAAACATTATCTGGTAGGAATTATTTTGGGGTAGAATTTTGTGAGTCAGAAGATTTATCTGTCCAATGTGGATTAAAATGTTTAATATCCCTTTTATTAATGAGTGAAGAAGAAGTTGCCAGGGTCCCCATAACCACTGGCCATAACAGTGACCATAATATGACAGTTTAATAGACTACTACGGTATCTCGTCAGTTGAGAAAGAGAAGGGCGCAAAGCCACTTTTTGTACGGAGAAAATCATGTTTCCAGTTTGAAAGCCATGTAGAAACCAAGTGTAGTTCTCTTTCATAAATATTTGTTGATGAATATTCCCAGATTTAGACATAATTATTATCTGAAATGTCACATCACTTGGAGAAGGCTCTGACTTACAAGATTGTATCAACAACAATCAACAACACCCTTCTTACTATTACCCCAAAATCTGTCAATTCATGCACATGCCAAGTACATTTCAAGTTCCTAGACTGATAAATTTGTCTGATTGGTGTATAACATATAAAACCAAATTTCCTCATATATGATTTTTTGGAGTGAATTATCCACCTACAATGTAATAAAGGGAATGTGAATAGCCCAGTGGCGGATCCAGGGGGGGGGGGGTGGAGGGTTTAGGGGGTGGGTTTAGGGGGTCTAACCCCCCCCCCCCCCCCCCTTGGGCTGCCAAGTGAAAATGTATCAGTGAAAAAAGTGAAAAAAAAGTGAAAAAAATCACTTACGGGGGTTCAAAATAGCAACAAAAAAATCGCCGTATCGTCATTGGGTCAAACCCCCCCCCCCTTTAGCAAAAAGCTAGATCGTCATTGGGTCAACCCCCCCCCCCCCCTTAGCAAAAAGCTAGATCCGCCCCTGTAGCCCACAGTTACTTCTCCCTCTATAAAGTAGTAGGATCCAATGATCTTTGTCAGTTATCATCTTTGTGCTTGTATGGGATCATTTCAATTTTCTAGACTGATCTGTTTGTCTGAGGGGGTGTCATATAATTATGAAACAACTCCAAATTTCATAATATGACTTTGGAATTTTTTGGATGTGTGTGAATCCACCTAATAAGTAGTAAAGGGATTGTCTTTGTGTGAATAGTACATAGTACAAAGTAGTAGGATCCAGGATAGTATCTCATCGTCAGTTATCATCTTTGCACTTGCATAGCTGCCAACTGTTACGAAAAATTCGTAATTGTTACGAATTTCCCACCCTCTTTACGAAATTACGAATACTCCTTCTATAATTACGAATTTTGAAAAAAAAAAAAAAAAACGATTTTTTTTTTTTTTTTTTTTTTTTTTTCGTTTTCACGTTTTTAAACGTATAGAGACAACGTTTAAACGTAAATCTGACCAAATCATACCTAGTAATTGTGCACAAATGATGAAAAATAGGGCCATGGACTATGGACACCGTCCGCAATGGACTCCGCGCTTCACGCTCCAGGGCACTAAAGCGGCCATGGACCCCGGCTAAAGGGACTTCGCGCTCGTGATGTGTGATTTGCGCACATGATGTTCAGTTTTGCTTAAATGTTACTAATTTAAAATTCCAAATGTTGGCAGCTATGCACTTGTAGTTGCAGCTGTGGGTCTGTTTCAAGTTCCTAGACTGATCTATTTTTTCTGAGGGGTGGGGGGGGGGGGGGGGGGGAGGGTTGTTGTGTCAGCGTCCCCGATATATATGCCAAGTTTAAAGTGAAGATAATCCTACTTGTCAGAGGCACAGGAAATCTCTCACAGTTCTAGACTAAAGCCAACTGAGAACTGTTTATCATCTTGACACCAAGTTTACACCCTCATTGTGATATAATTTGTTAACCCGTTGCTTTCTAAAAGTTATCTTGATTCAATTGTGTAGTGTTATTATGAATTTAAAACCAGTTATTGTACACACAGGTATTGTGTTTGTTATTTAATTTGGGGCTTTTTATAATTGAGACCATATATTTTTATCTTTAATGTAATTTATTTTTATACGTCAATTAAAGTTTCAATTTGCTAAATAATATGTACTTCTTTTAATTCAATAATTTGATAATGATGCATACAAGTTCAAGTTTGTTTTTGGCTAGCTATCAATACTGCTATTCTATTGATAATATCGAACTCTTTCATATATTATAGACTTGTGTAGTAAGTCTATGCATATATCCAAACCAAATTATCTTCAAATAAAAGACTACCAGTAGTTTACTAGATCATAGACTTAGTAGTAAGTCTATGACTAGATGGTCGCGATAGTGAAACTACATTCCAAGTAGCTTAAACTACCATGTAGGACCTGGTCTGAATAGCGGTTCCTGATCCCGTCACTCGACCCGTACAATAACATCCCAGGTTCTTAACCCATGCCCCAGCCCTGCCAGTTCTGGGTTCTGATCCGCAACACTAGTCCCCTGCTGAGTGATGCCCTGTTTTCTCTTCTCGCTCCCATGAAACGAATACATTCCGGCGCCACCGCCATATCCCTTGTCTGCAAATTGGCAACCTCACTTTTCCATATGGAATAGTTTGGATAGCTGCATATGTGAAGATTTTTATTTCAAAATGTTAAAGCTGGTTTGACAATATATAGAGTATGGATGCCATTATATACACAATACAAAATTATGCCCTATTGTAATAAGGAGTAACATGCATACCTAGACAATTTCCACATGTGTGAAATGGTTTAAAGGGTACCACCAGGCAAAGAGCAACACAGGGTTATATGTTTTGGTACCGTTGTTTGATATTAAATAGATGTCTAACACTTTGCAAAGGGTTGTGTTATTCATAAACAATGCAGTATAATCACCAAAACTCACGGAACCTACAGGGCCGATGGTTCTGTAAGCGCCAAACATTTGCGAATGCGCCAATTCTATACCTGTGTGCGTTTAGAGACAATAGAAGCACAGTATAAGTGTATGTCCTAGACAATGGACTAGTCTTTGTCTGTACACCCATGAACAATAGTATCATGATGAGTTTTCAAATTATATAATTTGTATGGAAACAAATTTTTTCTGAACTTGTTGGTGGAATGGACTACTTAAACTGTTACATTTCATTCATAAGAATAATATTTTTGGGTGGTGGTTCCCTGTAACTAGTTTCCGGTTATTTAGGTCCTTTTAAGCCTGGACTAAAGTTGTGCCACTCATGATAATTCTAGCCAATGTAGCCATATATTTCTTCAATTTGTAAGGCTTACATGACCATGGACTTGATATATCATGCAACTGGCAAAAGGTTGCTGGCTCTGTAGTCCGAACGTTGTTGTTCGAAAAACAGAAAATCAAATCAAAATGGAAACCGGACTCCTCAAACCTTTTGGTGATAGTAAAACAAAAAACATCCCAGCCCACCCAGGACCTTTCCTAAATATTGGCCCATTGAGCAGTGGTGTATAATGGAAGGGAGGTGGGGTTGAGGGGGGGGGGGGGGGGTGGTATGGGGGTAGTACCCCACTTGACATTCTAGGGCCACACTGCCCCTTCCCCCTTTGACCAAGAAGTAAATAAAGAAATAGATAACACACATTATAAAATGTGTACAGGCTGTCCTCCTCATGAAATTAGCTAGGCTGACAACTTTATATCTGTATATCTCTGTCTCATTCAAATCATATTCGAGACTTTTTCATTCATTAATTTAATCCCAATTTGGGCTCAGTAATTTACTTCTGCCCCCCCCCCCCCCTCCCCCCAACAAAGTTAATTGTGTGATATCTTCACAAATTGAACTGAATACATGTTCCTTGTCCCTCCCTCTTCCCCCGTACCCCTGTCTAGGTAGAAACTTGCTACTCCAATCCGACATAGATTGAACCCGTCCACCCTCCTATATCCCGGTAATCGCTGTTTTTACACGTGTTGGTAGGATGAGATGGAACCACAACTGTGGCCATCATCATCTGGGTTGGGATATTTTGTTTTGTTTTGGTATTCTTAGTCTGTTTTTGCCACACCAAGAGCAGGACCATTCTGATGTTCCAAAGATAATCTTAACTTTTCCTGTTGAAAAACCTCAGATTGATCTGCATAAAATGGTCAAAGTTGATAGACCACATTGCACAATGGTACCATAGATATCTACACCACTGAGTATTATTCTAAAAAAGGAAATAATAATGATGAATTGTTCCAATAAAAACAAAGACATGCTTCTAAAATTGTTAACATTTGTAACTGTTATATTTGTGTAGAAAGGGTTTAAGTGCTGAAGAAAAAAATAAATGGTTAAACCCTGAACTTTCCATGTTTATGGTTAACTAGAGTTCAAGTTGTTGAAAACTTAGACAAGTAGTAATAGCAAGGGTTGGTTCTGCTGTCAATAAGAACTCAAAGTTAATAGCAGAAAGAGAGAGAGACATACAGACAGAGAACAAGACAGGCAGACAAGCGAAAAAAAGGAATGAGACAAAAGCATGAAGGAGAATATAACAAATAAGAAGAAAAGGGTTGTTAATGTTAAAATGGACTTTGCAGCTACCCATCTAGTTCAAGTTGTTGAAAACTTGTGTTTGAATTGGAAATCGTCCATTGAGAAAGAAAAGGGCGCTAAGTCACTTTCCATTCTTCAGAGATAACCATGTTTGGGATTCTGGTGGAAACCAAATTCAACTCTATTTTCATTTCTGCTCCTTATTCCAAAAATTAGAAATAATTATCTGAAAGTTTGCCATCAAATAGAGAAGGCTCTGACCTACAAGATGGTATGCAGAACTTATTTTAAAGCTAAAATGGACTTACCATCCTTATCACTCTCAAACGACAACACGTAACAAGGGGGTTGTTTTCTGATGATAGGGTTACAGAGGAGGGTTAGGTATATAGTAGAATGGTGATGAAATATGAAAGTTGATTGCTGGATAGTCACTGCCCCCAAAGTACTGTCCCTGAAATAACATCACCAAAGAAATAACAACACCAAAGTGTTAGACCCTATCAGCGAAGGTGTCGGGTTTAGTAGCTATTTGTTTTGTAAGTTTTAGACCCTTTCACAAATGGCTCAGATTTGATAATACATTTTGCCATTACAGTTTAAAGGGGTAGTACAGTTTAGGTCAAACTGAATTTTAGTAACCAAAACCTGCACTATAACATTGCAAACTAATAGTGATAACTCCACCATGCTCTAAAGGTATACAAAGTTACAAACGACAAAAGTAAAAAGCCTGTTATCATTCAAAAAGAGCTGTTAAAACACAAAAGGGAGCTTTCTAAAAGTGCATTGGTTTCAACCATTTTTTATAAAAAATTGTTTTGTTAAAATAATGATTAAATAGAGAGAACATCCAATCCCACATTTATTCTGATATGATATACTAATTGATATTTCAGCTGTTTCTGAACCGATTTTTGATCTAATAAACCACTCAGTTTTTCATTACCTCACACACAAATTATTTCTTGAAGTGTCCTCTATACCAAAACTCAACTACCCCTTTAAGTTCAAGTCTGTCTATCACCAAATGGATCAGGTGAAGTGGCTAGTTGTATTTGTTTTAGATCACTCAGTATTAATATCCTTTCAATGAAGGGGTTGTGTTCAGTTACAACATTAAAATTGTGTGTTTTTGCTCACCTGTGAATGACCCCTCTTATTTGTTTGAAGGGTATTGACATCAGTGTGAGAGATTAACATTGTCCAAATCCTAAAAACTTACTTGGAACTCTAGCGGTTCTCTTATTGCTTTTGTATTAACAATAGAGGCATGGAACAGGTTTTGTTTTTCAAATTTTCATTTCGTTAAAAAGATATTTACAATTGAAGTGTTCGGATTTGTAACTATCCACTGGATAGTCATAATGAGTTAGTGAATATCACTTTGCATTTTCGCTTATTACTCAGCCATATAACATTAATTTAACATGAAATATTCACACATTACTCAGTGGACATATCAGATCACAACAATACGCATCATACACAACAATACACAACAATACACAACAATACGCATCATATCAACCATTCATCACTTGTTCTACACGTTAACAAAGTTACTAGATCCCTTTAAGCTAACTGCATGGTTTTTGACTTGTGGTTGAATAGAAGTATTTTAATTTCATGAGCAAATCTTCTGCATGCCCAAATAAGAATAACAACAAGTTTTATAAGAGGGTAGGATAGATATAGATGATTAATTAAATAAACAAATAACTGTATGCATGCAGTATGAACAAATACTGGTTTAAACAAAGCTAATATACAAGTAAGCAGTTGAATGTAAAAGTTGTATGGATAAAATAAAAATGAACCAAATGTGCCCCATCAGATGAGAATTCCTTTCCAATGTGCAAAGGTGAATGCTGCCCCCTTTTGCCCAATTTTGCACAGGTTTAGTCAGAATCTGTATTTTGTGCTTTTGGTTGGTGTTGGAAACTATATTTAGTGAATCCATTCTGCATTCAGACATTGAATGTACATACCCACCTGCATGCATGAATACGACAAGATGATGAAGTTGTTAACTGTTAACATGACATTTATATTGCTGAACTAAGGTGTCAGGTACAAGTATAATCTAAGGATCAATTGTTAAAGGGATCTAGTAACTTTGTTGACATGTGCAAAATGTGATGAATGGTTGATAATAATCATTCTTGTTGTCATCTGATATGTCCACTGAGTAATGTGTGGAAAATTCACATTAAATGGATATAAATTATGGCAAAGAAATGAGCGAAAATGCAAAGTGTTATTCGCTAACTCATTGCACTGACTGTGTACACAGTTTTAACTTTCCAGTGGATAATTAAAAATCCAACAACTTCAATCGTAAATATCTTTTTAACGACAGGGAAATTCGCAAAACCTGTACATGCTTCTATCGGTTATACGAATACAACAAGGTATGTGAGAGCCGCTAGAGTTCCAAGTAAGTTTTGAGGATTTTGACAATGTTACTAGATCCCTTTAAAACATTTATGTCCATGGGCATTCAATGGTGAGGTGGAGATGTGTGCTTCAGGTTGTGTATCATTTTTGTGACTATAAATATCTTTCTTGATCAGGGTATCAGGTCTATTTTGATGTCTTTCTAGATTTCAAGAAATAGAAGCGTGTGTCACTCGTAACATGCTATATCAGGCATGAAACACATACATTTGAACAATTAATACATATGTATGTCAAATACAAAGTAGTTTTATTTTACAATCAAACATTGTTAATTGATGTATGTGTGCACATATGTGTTTGTGTGCACATGTGTATGTGTGTGTGCATGTGCATATGCGTGTGCATGTGCATAACGTGTGCGTGTGTTTGTGTGTGCATGCTTGCATGTGTGCATCTGTATGTGTGTGACTATATGTGAAAGTTACAACCACCTTGCCAGCATTACAAACAGCTTATTACAATAAGTACACATTAAAGGGGTAGTTTAGTTTTGGTAAGGCTGAACTTTAGTAGCCAAAACCTGCACAGTAACATTATAAACTTATAGTTATAACTCCACCATGCTCGAAAGGTATACAAAATTACAAACGAATAAGTAAAAAGCCTGTTATCATTCAAAAAGAGCCATTAAAACACAAGAGGGCGCTTTTTTATAAGGCATTTGTTTCAACCATTTTTCATACAAAATTATGCATGTGATGTGTTATTAATATAATGATTAAATAGAGAGATCATCAACAACTATTTAAAAAATGCTTTTGAAAATTTTTGAAAAAGTGCAAGCATTTTTTTATTTTTTTCAAAAAATCATCTAATTATTTGGGCCCCAAATAATTAAAAGATCAGATATATTTATTGATATTTCAGCCGTTTCTGGGTCGATTTTGACCAAATAAAGTTTATTCTGCCATTAAAATTGCATGTTCTCTCAAATTCGACACTCAGTTTTTCATTACCTCACAAAAAAATTGTGATGTGCAGCGCCCTCTCTACCAAAACTAAACTACCCCTTTAAAAAGTACAAAACTAGCCAAATTCATTCAAGTGGGAAAGAAGTAATTGAAAGTCCACTTGTAATCTGAATGTCCCGTTGATTGGTAATAAAACATGGCATTGTTGGCGTTGTGACAAATGGTTAGATTGGGCTGTTTGAGTGCTCATGCTGTATTGAATCTTTTGTTGAGGGGCGAAAAT
Source organism: Echinarachnius parma (assembly GCA_037951105.1). Classification (NCBI taxonomy): domain Eukaryota; kingdom Metazoa; phylum Echinodermata; class Echinoidea; order Clypeasteroida; family Echinarachniidae; genus Echinarachnius; species Echinarachnius parma. The sequence goes on from JBAMJV010006612.1 coordinate 45,967, forward strand.
CAGCTTAGTAAACATGTAACAAAGTTTTGTGATTTTGAAGAGAAAGAGAGAGAAATAGAGAGAGGGTGACAATATATCGAAATAGAGAGAGGGTGACAATAATATATTGAAATAGAGCAATGTGTGAGATAGAAGGGGGAGATGATAAGGTTAAAAAGAGAGTGAAAAATGAATATATATGTACATATAGATATAGATCTAGATACATGTATATAGATGGATAGATAGATAAATAGATAGATAGATAGGTGGATAGGTGGATGGACGGATGGATAGAAGGATAGATAACTATATTTAGACCTATAGATAATGATAGGTATGGAGCTAGACAAATATAGTAAATAGTTTTGATATATTTACAATGGGATATACATAGAAGAAGAGAGAGAGAGAGAGAGAGAGAGGGAGGGGGTGGGGGAAGAAGTGGGGATGGATGGGGTGACGGTGGGGTATGGGTGTGAAGAAAAAATCATGTTATTAGTGTTGCTGTGTGGTCCGTGTAACATGCTTGTGTGTGTCCACAATTAAATGTGTAGATTAAAACATGATGAAATAGGGTTGATTGTCATGGATAAATAACCATTGTTTCATTTGTTTGTCAAAATATTTACAATCTGTTTCATCTATACCTGTACATATGACAAAAATGGGGAAACAAAAGCCTCATATTCATGGTACATGTATATTCCATGATGTCATGTGTGAGATGCAATTGAAAGTTAACCCAGTCAGGACTGATTGATTTTACTTTGACATGTATTCTCCATAGACCCATGCCAGAGTATTTTGCTATAACATGTATTCTCCATAGACCCATGCCAGAGTATTTTTCAGAACCAGTGCTGAATGGGTTCAAAGGCAATGTTATCATCATTTCTTGTTTTTCATGAAGCAACATACTGTAAGATGATGTACATGTAGATACTATTAGCTCAAGTGCACTGGTTTATTGCCCTTCTGTATTAAGAGTAAAGTGAAACATATAGATAGATCTTGTTATTTATCTAGTGGCATTTTTGGATTTTACACTAGTGTCTTAAACTGAACTTCTGAACTGGATAGTGATTTTCGACTCGCTCATCCCACTTCAATACTCTCTAGTATGTAACTCAAAATGATCTCCTGAAGATTTATGCACTCCCTATTCTTGCCCGAGCCATGCCACTCCAGTAAATTATTAAACCACTTTGTATTTTTCCTATCCCCCCTTCTCTTTTCTCCTTCAATTATTTTCAGAACATAGAGCAAATCAAATCAAATCGAGCTGGGCCAAAGCCCATTCATAGACAAGAGAAGACATTAAACGAGCCTACTTTAAAAGCAACTTCAAAAAGCTGAGAGCAAAGAGAATTGAAGAGAGTGGCTGCAGGGAGAATCAGGAATGTAGCTGAAAGGTGAGAAAACACACCATTAGATCCGATCCGTCCAGTATACCCCCTTTGATTTCTAATTCCCTGGAAATAAAGAAGAGATGAAGAAAAGAGGAGGGGAGAACGAAGTAAGCCCCCCTCCCCTCTTCATCCATTTTGTCCTCTTTATCGCCCTCTTTTGATAGCGGAGCTAGGACCGAGGGTTTTGATATGGGTTTGTGGCGCCAGCCGTGTTTGTCCTGCCTCTACGCGCAGACAAAACACCAGCGGATTCCTTTCAGGAGGGTATAGACCGGTTTCTCGCCCCTCTCTCTGTACCCTCTCCATGTAATCCCCTCGCCCCCTTTGGCCTGGGAGAGGTAGCTCAAGACGTGAGCAAGAGCTTGAGCAAGAGCTTGCTTTTTGTACAGTGGAGCTCTCAAGATTGTTTTTCATCCTCTTTCTTTTATGCCCTCTACTATTTTCCAATCCTCTAAATCTTCAAATTGTTAAAACTACCTTTCTTCTTTCTGTTTGGCTGTACCCTCATTTTCAGATCCCATTTCATTTTGATTCTCTTTATTTCATTTATTGTTGTAACCTCCTTTTTGTATTGAGACTCTCTATAAAGGTGTTTTGCTTGCCCGCTTTGCCTATTTCAAAAAGGTTCTGTCCAGATTCTGGTTGGTGTTTCCACATTGTGTTCCGCTGCACAGTACCTGGGTATTTGTTCTCAATTGCATCATGAACGGTTTAAACTGAAAAGCTTTTGTCACGTAATAAAGAGTGGTTAATGTTTAACATATTTTGTTTAAATGATCCCACACACACATTTTATTGGTGATTTTATGATTTATCTGACAACCTTTTTAAGTGGTCCTTCTATAGAATTTCAGTATGATTCACAATCTAACCCCCAAAAAGCTTCAAATATTCTTTAAACATAATTATTTCAAGTTTAGAAATAAGATGTCAAAGTCCATACAAATTCTGAGTTAACTCTCTAGCTTTTACTAGACGAAGAAAGAAGTGTAGTGGATAGCATCAGTCCATCTGGGAACCTTGTATGCATCGTCGGGTGAGAGTGAGAAGGGCGTTAAGTAGTTAGCATCAGTCCATCTGGGAACCTCGTATGCATCGTCGAGTGAGAGTGAGAAGGGCGTTAAGTAGTTAGCATCAGTTCATCTGGGAACCTCGTATGCATCGTCGAGTGAGAGTGAGAAGGGCGATAAGTAGTTAGCATCAGTTCATCTGGGAACCTCGTATGCATCGTCGAGTGAGAGTGAGAAGGGCGTTAAGTAGATTTGTAGCTAACTTGAGTTATGCATACCAACTTGTAGGTTGCAGCTTTTTCTATGCCGTGACTGTCAAATTTTCAAATAATTATTATTTTTAATTTTTGGGAAATTTATCACAAATAAAAGACAGCTAAATTGGATATGTACACAGCTCCAATACTTAAAACATAATTCTCTCCAAGTACAAAAAGTTACTTAACGTCCTTCTCTTTCTCAACTGATGACATATGTTTATAAGGGCCCCTCTGCAGAAAGACTTGTTAGTTGCAATTAAGTTCAAGTCAGATCATATTTGTATATGAGTAAATGAGCAAATCTGATTGGTTCAAATGTGCACGTTATTGCAACTTTACAATTGATTGCAACTCTATATCTGCAATGGGGCCATGCAGGTATAATAATAAGTTGAGATGAAATGAGTTAATGATGCAGAAAAGGGTATACAGGGCTGTCCTAAGGGTCACATAACGTTGCAAAGAGGGGTTTGGGGGTTTTGAGGGGGGTGTGAAGCATAGTGACAGAAGGCCCAGAAGGCCCTGTCGAGCTTGAGTGGAGGGGATGAGTAGAGAGGGTATAGAGGGGGGAGGGATTGATTGGGGTGTATTGATGATGGGATTATCCTGCTCACAGGTGACAGGGGGACAATGGAAACAGTTATGAGAGGGATTAGCTGGTGAATGGCCTCCTGGCTGGGAGGGATAATTGGGTTGTTGAGTGTCTGTCTGGGGGATCTTCTTCATGAATTTGTTTAACCCATTATCTGCCCAAATTTTGTACAGCTGGTTAGATTGAACCCTGGGTTAAATTGCATCATTTAACCCTTTCCCTTAAAATAGATTTTGCAATCCCCATAGAGTTAATACAGTACCCGCCATGTTCGGGTAGGCAATTGGTTATCTGTTCCCTACTAGCTTTTGCAATAATTCCTACACAGGATCGACCCACTAGGTCATTTTTGCAATAATGTATGCTACTGTATTTGGAAATACCACTATGTCTACAATATATATCTACAACTTTATATGATACCTTTTTAGAGAAATTATTCTGGAGATGGTCCATGATGTCTGGACCCAGGCGCGGTGACACGTTCGGAAAACACAATGCATTGGGGGGGGGGGGGGCGAGCATTGTTAAAAAACAAAGCTCCCCTCGCCGCGCCTACCTGGACCCCATTTCTGATTTTGACCCCAAATGGCCCAACCCTATAAACCTTGAACCCTAAACACAATCCCACTATATATATACTACAAGTGGCCACTGAGACAGGTTTGACTGTATGTGTTTTATATTGCATGTTTTTGATTATGTTTGAATGTCTTTATGTCCAAATTAATATATATTTAGAGCTCTCTGATATCTGATTCATCGCAGAAAAATGTTCATATCCCGGTTAGTGCACTCTGTAATGTTTGCAGTCAGAAAAGATAACAAATAGTTAATGTTTGTTGAATGGTGTCATCTCAAACATTTGATCATTCCGTTGGTCTTGATGTGGTCTGATATTACTCACAGAGTCCATGTTTCAAATCTTCTGATTTCTATCAGATGTGATGCTAAGAATACAGTAGCTAATATGAAGAGGCTTTTTGAAAAATGATTAGTGGTCATTATATCTTTCATTTGGTTTTAAGTTGATATGTTATGAACATTATACTTGACTTTTGCTGAAGTAGTTTTGAGTTGAGTAAACAGTAATTGTTGGACAAATTGAAATCTAGTATAATTTAATCAAGTTTTCAAGTGTATAATTGTGTCCCCCTTTTATCAAACAACATATTTGTATTATTATTATTGTTATTAATAGTAAATATATAATCCATTGCGGATATAGTATCGGAAATAATATCGCTAGTGATATTCGTTTGTCTCGCAATGTATATTGCGAATATAAACGAATATCACTAGCGATATTATTTCCGATATTATTGTTATTGTTGTTATTATTATTATTATTGTTATTATTATTATTATTATTATTATTATTATTAATTATTCAATTGAGTTTTTCAGTCATTGGCTTAGAAGTTGATGACTTCTTTAATAATATACATGGAACAAAAAAACCTGTCACACCCCCTTTTAGAAATTCCTTGTCACATATTTTCACCCCTCATCGGCTCCACATAGCACTTCAAAGGGGTCCTTTCATCGCCCTGGTTTACCCCTACCCCCAAGTTTCATTCACTTGCCCATGTCCCATTGTGTATGCATACAATACATGGGTGCCAAAAGCTCTTGTCACCCTTAAATAATAAAAAGCTTCTATCACCCCCAAATGTCATTTTAAGGGTTTTATTTTTGGTGTGAACTCACATCTTCCTCCTGATGACCCCTTATCCCTCCCAGCCCCTCTGTAATTAAAGGGAAATAAGATGCTGGAGTTTTCGCTTACTTTTACTGATAAGTGCACATTCCTTCTAGTACTAGTAGTCACTTTTCTCTTGGGTATCACTAGTAATGGAAATAATCAATGTTTTTGACACCACTAACATCTGTTTTGACTGACCACTGGATCGGCTGCCATATTTGTTAACGGTACCGCACGAAACGGCATCTGAGCGTATACTAACTGAAGCGTGTTATGTAACTACTGACATAGCAGCAGATTCCAAGAGGAATAGTCACCTAGAAGAGTAACAGTAAGCAAACATGTCAGGGTTTGGTTCTTCTTTAAAGAGAGCCCATCACAATGTTGACCAGTCTGTTATGTAACCCATGTGTTTGAGGACGCGAGATTAAAGTGTTTACCAAGGTATTTTACCCTCCTTATTTTAACACCCTCATTGGATGAGCAGGCACACAGTTGTTTGAAGTGGGCCTCTATTGTGCCGCTGATCAAATTGTCAATATAACTGTTAATTGAAAATAGACAAGGACATAACAGAGCATATTGGGTAAAGCAAGCATCATTCAAATGATTCAGTGACCCCTCAGTGGCGTAGCCAGGATCAAACGAGAGTGGGGGTAGGGGTGGGGCCGGTGCAGAAGATGGTGGTAAGAATGGGGGATAGCTCCATGGAGTTTGGATGAACAGGGTGGGTTAGATCGTGAGCCTAGCATAAATAGGATGATATGTATTAATGATTTCATTAAAAAAAAGGGAGGGGGGGGGGGGGGGGGGGGGGGGGGGAGTGTGTGGCATGATTTCCTATAAGGTTATGGTCGTGGTGGGGGGTGGGGGGGGGGGGTGCAGCATGAACCTAATGTTGGTTTATGGGTAAATCTCCATACATGGTGGGGGAGGGGGGTTGTCTCCATCTCCCCATCAGTAACACCACTGCAATCCCCTCTTATACCCAGACATGGATTCCATCTTCTGGAGTGGATTTCAGAACAAAACTTTTTCACAGTTATGTGCTGCTCAAAAGTGCAAAGTGACAGCTTTTGTAAAGAGTTCTATTGCGAAATATAAGGGGAAAATGATTGGGCTGATGGCAGGATCCTGTGCTTGTTATGTCCCAAATCATACATGAGTACCAGACCTAAAATGTTAGCAGTTATTTGCTACTCAAAAATAAAAAAGTTTGTTACTGTGTAAGAGTAATTATAATTGCAAAAACAGGAATTAGAGAATGCTTATAGGCTGGAATTATCAAAGGTGTTTCATTTTGAAGGGATGAAGTAACATTGTCGAAATCCACAAAGCTTACCTAGAACTCTAGCAGTTCTCACATACCTCATTGAAATCATATTACCAGTATAAATGTGGAGCAGGTGTTGTTTTTCTGAATTCCTCTTTTGTTATAAAGATATGTATGATTGAGGTGTTTAGATTTTAAAATCTCTACTGGGTATTTATAACTGTACAAAGTCAATGCAATGAGTTAAGGTATATCACTTTGCATTTTCGCTCATTACTTGGTCATATGACATTCATTTACATGTAGTGCATATTATCATTTTTCAAACATTGCTGGTGGACATAATCAGATCACAGAATTACACATTTTATCAACCATTTGCCAGTTTTCGCACATGTCAACTTCATTCTTTTTTTTTTCTTTCATGCAATCATCAACTTCTACAATTACTGCAATATTTGTGAAGTGTTTCCAATCAGCTTTTACGTTCATGGTGAGAAAAAAGAAGAACAAAGCAAATGATGAATGAGTAAAGAGCAAAAATGGTGACAGATAAAAGTGTTCAAGGTAAAGAGCGGAACATTTTAACACCCTTTTTTACCAATTGCATATTTGGGTTTTTGATATTAATGCATGTATAGTATAATGCAGGGCCATTTTAACTCCATGGCACTGCAGGGGTTTATAATCACATGGACAAATCTTTATTGCAAACATTAATAGAAGATGAATAGAGCCCGGCTCCAAACAAATAAGATTGGAGATTGGACTAAGACTAAGACATGGACCAATACCCATTTCACATCATGTAAAAATTCAATAGCTAGACCATTTCTGAAGGTAAAAGGTCTGTTTACGTGTGTTTTTGTTTAATTTTATTATAATGAAGGGGAGGGGATAGATGTAATATGAAGAGGATCTCCCAATTGAATAAAGAGGCACTTATTATTCTCCAGCTAAGGCCCCATAACATAAAGATTCACGATTGATCATACGTTTGATCAAATGATCGTACGATCAATTAATTGGATGAACGATCAATTAATAAATCGTACGATCAATTAATGGATTGTACAATTAATCGTGAATCTTTATGTTACGGTGCCCAGTTGTGGTTTTGATTCTGAACTGGTCTACCTTCATGCGTCAAATTCATCCTGGTTCTAAAGCGATTTGTGAGAATGAGACCAGGTCAATCTGTGAGGCCATTTATGAATCACTTTAAGAAAGTTTCTAAGATGTGAATGGGCACAGGAGGAGGGAATAGAGTGAAGGGGTGGGAAGTAGTATGAAAGTGATCAAATGAAGAGGTGCTTATAATTTCTCCAAGTATTGCTTTAATTCTTAATGGTCTACCTTTTAGCACCAAATTCATTCTGGTTCTGAAATTTTAGACCAGTCTCAATAATTTCCTATCAAAACTTAAAGACCATAATTATCTTGGATCGTTTTTAGAAACTCAGATGTGAGAGGGTACAGAAAGTTGTAATTTAAAGGGCAATGCAACTCAAGAATAGAGTTTATCCTACTTGATATATCGTAATATGCCTTTTTATTATATATAACATAACTCCGACTCGGATTTCTGCTTTGGGAGAAATATGTGAAAACTCTATCGGGTTTACCACTATTCATGCGAACACTGGAGGCCGCCATTATTAGGTGTGTGCGGACTTATGGTCAGTGATATGCACTAATGCATTTCAATAGCACTTATTGAACCCATTGTCTGAATACTTTTAGATGCTTTGACGAGTCTGTAAATCAGTGAAAAGCTTTTTGTTCGGCCCGTAGCGCACTCGTCATAGTTTGCAAAGCATGTCGGGCAATTACAAGAAACATGGCCGCTCCCATCACCTTTTGCCGCCGTAAGAATTAGTAAAATGTGGGTATGTTCACGTAAGGATTTCATGGGATCCAGGAGCCAAAATTGCCAAGTTATGTATCAAATAAAATGTCTGTTCACCCTCTAAACGATAATAATAGCCGAAAGCCATAGTTTCATTGCCCTTTAAGGGAGGGGCTGGGAAGTGATATGAAAGGGATTTTTAAAGTTTGGCCAATTGAATGAAGAGGTACTTGTCAGTTTCCAGGTGCGACAAGCCTTTGTGGAAATATTTTAAAGACTTTTGCAAACATCGTCTTCATGGAACCAGCCATTTACAGGTTACACAGGTGTGTGTGTCAAGGGGAAAGATATATTATGGGTCTGATGAGAAAGAGAAGGGCTCCAAGTCAGTGTTTGAGCTTTGGAGATAATCACATTTAAAGTTTGATAGCCATATACTTAGAAACCTATGTAGCTCTTTTTAAAAGATTTTTTTGGAATGTTCCCAAAAGTAGATATCATATTTATTTGTAAAATGTGTATCATGTATCTAGAGGAGGTTCCAAACTAAAAGATGGTATGCCTAACTCAAATTAGCTAAACATTGATTTAACTCCCTTCTCACTCTCACCTATACCTTTTACATTTTGCTTCGGAGCATCCTGTGTACAGTGCAAAGATTATATAAGCTCTCATTATGAAGGGTTCTCATCAATTTTTTTAAGAGTTCTGCAAATATTGATATATGTTATAAATATAGCAACATGTAAAGGTGTGTGTATATTTATTTTGAATAGGGTCCAATAATACAAGTTAACTCAGGTGTGTGTCGTAAGGACCTAGATTTCTTGGGTGTCAAATGTGCCTATACCGTGCGTCCCAAAAAAAACTATACACTTTTGAAATGGCTGCCGAATAAAAAATATATGATTCTGGGAGAAAAGTTTTATATGTATAGAAAGCTCATAAACTCAACTTTCATATGACATCAAAAAGTCCGAAAATAATTCATGCTTGGGTGAGCACTGCTCACTTTTGTAAAGGGTATGAAAATTAGGTTGCGCAGGAATTAGCCTTCCAATTTGTGAGAGGTAAATCCTTTGGAGCTTACGGAATTGAGGATGATATGACCAATTTATGATCAATTGTGATGAGTTTGGGTTTGCTGAGTGAAATTTGTGGTTTATGGGATTAACATTTTATGCATGAGTGAACAGGAATTGCATTTATTATTGTAGCATTGTAACTTTCCCTGGTAGACTCAGTGGTGTGTTCATGGGAGTCAGGACGGGGTGATGGTACATGGTGCAGG
>JBAMJV010006613.1:0-96396 GCA_037951105.1 Echinarachnius parma
AAAATGTGAATATAGTCTCCACCTCATCTACCGAAAATGGACGGTCCGCGAAACCAAATGAAATCAACACCTCTGCAAAAAGCTATGTGAACACTGAATCAAAAGCCTTTTCCAAATGCGAATTATCATCATAATTATATCCAGCTATTTTATTGACTGATTGTATCATTGAATTACAGGTATTATATCATCTATCATTCTTTATCGCCTTCAGTATATGTTTCGACAAATAACCACCTGATCGACAGAAATTATTTCATTTAAAACTTTTTAAATCCTTATCGAAAGCACTTTAGTCAAATTGTATAATATGTACATTCAATAAAGATATTGGTCTATACTTTTTCTGTATAAGGATCTTTTCCGTCTTTATGAATCAAACTAATTACCACCCTGCTTTGACGATGAAGAAAGTTCCTTCTTTCCAAAAGCTAAATTTAAAGAGTCCTATTACTAAATGTCCTATTAGTGGCCAAAAAAGTATCATAAACTTCAACACTTATTCCCATCATTCTCCCCGGAGATTTATTAGATGCAATTTCTCTTTCATAGCTGCAATATACATTCTCCGTTTGTTACTTTTACCTGTCACATAATGCACACCAAATCTGGACTTAAGTTTTGGCAAGTCCTGAAAAAAAATCCTCTAAAAAATCAAATTCCTCTTCCGATTGAGCATAGAGCTTACTATAAAATGTATATTATATTTCTCTTAATAATTTTGATTCTGATCAAACTTTATCTTCATCTATAAATAGTTTACTAAATTAATGCTTTTCTTTTTATTAGACTTCATTAATTGTGTAAACGATATTGGCTGTTCAACGAAGCTTTTGGGCATCCCCTAGTCTTGCGGCAAATGAGTCGGTTTTCCTCCTGACGGGCACTCCTCCCTGTTGTCACGAAAGGTGCATATCTCCACTCGTCCTTCTCAATGCGGCAAGTACTTCACCGTTTAGTAGATCATCATATAGGTATGAGTTTCGCGCAATTTCTTCAAGCCCTATCTGAGCCCTAAATATACTCCGCTTCTAGTTAATTGGCTCAAACCTTCGTTGCTCTTTATAACCTGCCTTCATTCTGCTTGTCTTGTTTCAAATAATCTTCAATTATGCCTCATGGAAGTTGCGTTTGTCGACGTTCAGTTTGTGTTGTGTCCTCTCAAGGTGTGTTGGTTGCCGATCAACAGCATGTCATTCTTGTCATTGTGGAGAAATCAGGTCGCTCTGCCTCGGTTGTCTCTCTGTATCCTTCTTTGTTGCCTTCACATCTGCTTTTTTGCAGTTAAACTCCGTTCACAACTTTCTCACTCAGACATTTTTAACACAAAGTCGTCTTGTTGTCCTTGGGAAAGTGCCATGATGGACGTGCAGGCTTTGCTCTCTTGCTGTTGAAGACACTTCTTCATCTTCTGTGCAGCTTGCCCTGCTGTCCTCATTTCTCACCGCCAAGTTGGCCTTTTTATGCCGTGTTCGACGCTTGGGTCTCCCACCTTGTGTGCACCAAGCTTTGATGGAGGGTGACCCCAGTGACCTTGACAATGAATATCCTTTTCCCCTCACTTGTCTATCCGCATTAGTATTCTTCTCGTTAGACAATCTCTATGTTTGCAATCCCGGTTTGCACAATATATTTAGAAAATGTATAATGTACGTCTTCGCTTACAACTTTAAACATAATAATTATTATAATTGCTGGCCGTCCAATTTTGACTTGCAGTTCGCTGCTGATCTCCGCACATCGAAGGAATATACTAGAAGAAGATGATAGAGGGCGACATTGCACTAACACAAAATTTAGCCAGCTGCTGCGCATCTCTTGATCCAGCGCAAGGAGTGTGACATTGGTATGTAGAATTAGAGTTTATTTTAAATTTAATGTACAGTTTATTTTGCAATTGACTCTTAAGAACCACATGGTAATTTGATGCTATTTGTAGATAAGTTGTGTGATGTGTATATGAATGTTAGAAGTGTAATTAGGCCTAGATGTTTATGTATTTTGCATTTGACACAACGACTATCTGTGCATGCTAAACACTGTCGATCGTAGTCCATGACCTATACTTCGGTATTATCGGATGTTGCCGACTTACGACGTGAGACACGCTGAAACTCGCCATATCACGTATAAGAGGCTAAGCGAATGAAGCGGCAGCGAAATATTATAGTGCATGAACTGCGTTCAGTTTCTGTAAAAATACGCCTCATTAGAAAGACGAATATCACCAGAATGCTGTGCTAGGTCCGTGCTGTTGGGCGTGAAGAAGCCAAACTTCCCCAACGTAGAAGCTGCGAGTAATAACCTTACTCTATGGCTTGCGTAGACAACATTGACATTGAACTGGATGAATCTGTGGCAAATTGTACAGAACGGAAAGAATACTGTAGGTTATACTTGGTAGGATTAACCACTCTTTTCCTATGGGAAGGGCTCTCAGATTTGATGCCACAGTTGGCGCAGACACCGTCTTTTCAGGCAAACAAACTTCCAGGGCCTGCCAATTTCGTTCTGGTGCGGCGAACTAAGTCTAGAGAAATAACTTGTTTGAATGCCCTTTGCGGCTTTGCCTTTGGCTTTGCACTTTGATAAAATGAGTTTATGCTTTATGTAGATTTTATTATTACAACATGACATCCTTACTCTGGATCTGTATTTAATCTATTATATTAAACGTAATTTGTAATAAAGCAAATAATTACCTTTGGTGAAGTCTGGTGGTGATGGGACAAACTATCAGCTTCCGAAGGCGATCTGGATGTAGCTAGTTTTCCGAAGCGAAGCTGAGGAAAGAGATAGGCGTATACATTCAGATCGCCGAGGAAAGTGATAGTTTGCCATCGCCTGAAACCAAAAGGTGACTTATTGCTTTATATTCCACATCGGGACTTCTAGATCTAGTTACTGTATAGTTTGAACTTATCTTACCAACACATGTTATTCCCAATTACGTGTAACACTAACACTTAACAGGGTAAACTCCATGAAAATTCCATTAAAATAGGTTCAAAAGCTCAACGGTCAACTCCTTGAAAATTCCATAAAAACAGTTCAAAAGTCACGGTACACTTCCATGTACTTCTCTCTCAAGCAAAAAAGGTGTCAATTTGCAGCTTCTTAATGTCATAATTTCCGTTACGTTGATCCGCGGCGGCGCGCCATTTATAGTCTAGCTAGAGCTGAGTCAGGACAGACAAGCAACAGCAAACAGTGTATATGTACGAGTACGTATACAGTGCTCTAGGGTACTGCATGCAGTACTACGTACCGCATGCACAACGTATAAAATTAACATTTGTAATTCGCGCCACATCACCGCGGTACCTGGTGGTCGTCTGCTGCGTTGAAGATGGTACACAGTGCCAACGCACTTTCACCACAAGATATATAGTGAGTGCAACGCACTTTCACCCAGAGATAGTACACAGAGTGTAACAAACTTTCTATTCTCCCATCAATGATGGTGAAACTATGTTTCATCACGTGATCTAACTTTTGACCAATCGTAGAGCAAGATTCTTAGTATGTGGGAATATAATGTTAAATAACACAATTGTGGCTCAATGGTAGATGCACACGGTCTAGCAGTAACAATCCGGAGCAGTACTAGCAAACTCTCACCCCTACAAGACAAGGGGTTAACTGCATATATGCTGCATTGACCCCTAAAGTGGCGTATCTCACCGGCGGAGACGTCGCCGCGACTGGCCGCGACTGATTCAGTCGCGGTAGTCTACGCGACTCGGGAGACCCGAAAATGGTTTGTCAATCTCACCAAGGGCGAGGGTCTCTGGAGACTTCTTCCGCGACGTATCCATGGTGACAAACAATTTGCCCCGAGGAGCAGGAACCAAACTGTACCAAATGAATAAAGAACTCAGTCACGTGGTCTCTAAAGTGGGCTCAAGCAACGTCAAGTAGTGTCGCGGAGACGTCTCCGCAAACGTCTCCTCTCAGTCGCCTTGGTCTCCAATAGGTCGCCGCGACGTCTCCCCCAGTTGCCGACAGAATTAGTCCTCCGCGACGTCGCCGCGACTGATGGATACGTCGCGAGGACCTGCTGGAGACTGAAAAAGCTCTCCAAAAAAAAGTCGAACCATCTTTGATAGTTTCCCGCGACTCCCCGCGGAGACCCGGCTAGTCTCCAGGAGACGTCGTCGGCGACGTCGCGGAGACCAACTAGTCACCAACTAGTCTCCAGCCCGGTGAGATACCACCTTTTACTCCTCTTGCCATGTAAAATAACATGGTCAAAGCTGCCCTTATTGTCCAAGAAAAAAGGGAAATCCCCTGTCTTCCTAGCATCAAACTAGATGTTTTTCACACATTGATCAATTTGATGGTAACATGTATCTGGACTTATGTTTGGCTTTGTTCTGCTAATCTTATAAGTAGTTCAAAGCTGGCTGTAAAAAATTCTTATAGTCACAAATTGACCTACATTCTTTGTTACACTTTGGAATGCAATACAAAAGCTATAGTATTGACTATGATAGCAGTCAATCACATATTCACAGACAATATACAGTATGTTGCAAGATCCTTTCAATCAGCCTGTCATTGCAGTTTTGTGTACCACTGTTCTGCAGTTCAGTAGGAATTTGAGAATTTTACTGGGCAGAAGCCTAAACATGTAAACAACTGGTCTACATTTGTTTTTCGAGGGCAGTACAGCTTTGAGGAAATCCACTCTTCCCACTGAAGATCAGATATTCTCAAATAGGAATTAAAAGTACTTTTTACATCAGAAGCTCAATGTATGTTTCTAATTGTGTTTTAATTATAAATACCCTCCTACTATCCACAGTTGGTTTATTTGGTGAGATAATACTTTATTATAGCTTGAAATATTTTTTAATTTTTGGTTAATCTCACAAACTTGCTTACTGTGCTTTCTATATGGCATAGAGTGGCAAACTCTTGGGTTCGATTCCCGGCGAAGCCTATTTTTATGCCTCCGTAACGAAGTTGCCGGAGGCATTATTGTTTTCGGTTGTCCGTCCGTCCGTACGTCCCGTTCTCGTTATCGCGTTATCTCAAGAACGATTTGACAGATTCTGACCAAACTTGGTACAATGTATGTATCTTGGGAGCCGATAATCTGATTAGATTTTGGGGTCATGAGGTCAAAGGTCAAAGGTCACAGAGCTCATTATATATGCAAAAATAGCTCGTGATCGCGTTATCTCAAGAACGGATTGACGGATTCTGACCAAACTTGGTACATGTATGTATCTTGGGGGCCGATGATCTGATTAGATTTTGGGGTCATGAGGTCAAAGGTCAAAGGTCACAGAGCTCATTATATATGCAAAAATAGCTCGTGATCGCGTTATCTCAAGAAGGGATTGACAGATTCTGACCAAACTTGGTACATGTATGTTCCTTGGAGAGCCAATGAACTGATTAGATTTTGGGGGTCATGAGGTTCAAAGGTCACAGAGCTTATTTTTTTATGCAAGAAACAGCTCGTGATCGCGTTATCTCAAGAAGGGATTGACAGATTCTGACCATGGAGAGCAATGAACTGATTAGATTTTGGGGGTCATGAGGTCAAAGGTCACAGAGCTTATTTTATATGCAAGAAACAGCTTGTGATCGCGTTTTCTCAAGAACCAATTGAACAAAATTAAAAATATTTGGTTAATCTCACAAACTTGTTTACTGTGCTTTCTATATGGCATAGAGTGGCAAACTCTTGGTTCGATTCCCGGCGAAGCCTAGTTTTATGCCTCCGTAACGAAGTTGACCGGAGTCATTATGTTTTCAGGGTTGTTCGTCGCTGTACGTCCCGTTCTCGTTATCGCGTTATCTCAAGAACGGATTGACAGATTCTGACCAAACTTGGTACATGTATGTTTCTTGGGGAGCCAATGAACTGATTCGATTTTGTGTCATGCGGTCAAAGGTCAAAAGGTCACAGGGCTCATTATATGTAAAAGTAGCTTGTGATTGGAAATCTCAAGAAACTGAATATCAGATCTTTCAATCCAACTTGATACCTGACATGTATCTTAGGGAACAATTGTAGTCATTAGATTTTGGGGTCATGAGGGCAAAGGTCAAGGTCACTTATAGCTCATAATTGTGATACGTCAAGATCTAAAAGACAGAGTACCATCAAAATTGAGTTGACAGAATTAATTCAGTGTACATGTTGATTTGGGCTTGATATAAATAAATTGCGTAATGGCGGAGGCATCATTTTTAACTGCGCGCCAGTCGAAGATCCATCTAGTTATTTGCTAATTTTCAACAATCTAAACATGTTACAACTAAAGAATGGATTTTTAGAGGCCTGAACAGACAGAAATCTCTGAAGAAGTGAGATTTATTGGGCTATTGACTTGTTGCTTCTTTAAATTCTTGTGTCTTGTGAAACTAAAAATGTATTATTATTATTTTTTTTTCCCTTTTTTTTCTTCAGATCTCCGCCATGTCTGAGAGAACTAAAGTGACTAAAGCAGAGCTGGAGCGGAAGAGGCTCCGTCTCCAGCAGATCAGAGAAGACAAGAAACGCAGAGAGGAGGAGAAGAAGAAAGATGTATGATATTTTGATTAGCCTTTTAAGTTTCAATGACAATGACGTAAATTTCAATTCAGTGCAAAGTCGCTGGGATCGAACCCACTAAAATTGTAATAAAAACATGTTGATGTGAACAGTGAATTGCACAATTTTATTTAGATGTCGACTAGTAGAAAGGGGAAGAACAATAACAACTAGATGCCGTTGGTCTTGAGAACATTTATTTATAAGATAGGTGTATATTTTGAAGAAGAAAAAAAAAAAATAGAGTGCTTTGTTAGACGCCTGTACTATTACTGCAATAACTTGGTCATTGAGACAGAGATCTGTTTTACATGCTTGATATGAAGTGCTTATTGAAATCAAATATTTGCTCCAATTACTGCTGAGATAAATCTCAGGGGGACAATCCATCCCTGCCAAGTCAAAGGGTACTGCCATGCTGCATTAATGGGAGACATCTGCCTTATATTGTAGAGCTAAAATAAGTCAAACTTTCTAGAAACAAGATCTAGACTAAGTAATCTTCTCTTGAATCTAACAAATTCACAGAATACCATAGAAATCTTATAGACGATGTGCACATTGCTGATCGGTGAATATTTCACCATTGTCTCTGCACGTCTGATAATTTAACCAACTTACTCCCTACCATTTAACACCTACTTCATGTCATTGCCATGTCAGTGCTCCACATCCTCTTGGGTACACAACTGTCTACCAAGTTACTGTGTACGGGACATGGGGTTGACAAAGGGCCTTCTTACTAATTTGGTATGGTTCAGCAAAAAAAATTCATGGGGGCGGCAGGTGAATTCGCCCCCGAAATGCCAAAAGAGCTCCCGAAAAAAAAAAAGTAGCCCCCCCAAACAAAGAAAAAAATTGGGGGGGGTGGGGATTTTCTGTTTGGATCGTGATCAAATGCTTATAAGATGATCACTTACAGCATTAGAGCTTAATAGTAGCCCCCTGAAATTCGAAAAAGAGCCCGGAAATTTGTAGCCCCCGAGATGATAAAAGTAGCCCCCGAAAAGGAGCCCCCGAAATAAAAATATTAATTTTTTTGCTGATGGGTTAAGTACTGCTTTTTACTTTTAGTGGACCCCTTTTGTTTTCAATATGTTTTTGTTAAATGATTATAATTGATTTGTAATGATTTGTTTGAAACATGAATAAATTGAATTTTAAAAATTGAATTGAAAATTGAAAGTACCCCATCACCTACTGGAGACTTGATATGCTGTGTAGTAAGCCTATGGAAGTAGAGAAACTCACGAGAGACAATTGAGTAAAAAAGAAAAATTCCTTTGTTCATGTAGGCGCAGAATGCTGCCAAGTCGGCCGCAGCAGCTCCGGCTGTCCCAGAGTCAGAGTTGGAGAAGAAGAGACGAGATGCTGACGATATCCTCAGAGACCTTGACCTGCCTGAATCAGGTAATAATAATCATAATGACTATGATAAAAATATTAATAATAATACCATGATAATGGGTAATGATAATAATTAATAATTGGAGAGTTGGAGAAGAAGAGACAAGATGCCGACGACTATCCTCAGAGGCCTTGACCTGCAAGAATCTAGGTACAAATGTAATACAGTCAGACCTGTCTATAAAGACATACAGACCACCTACAAGAATGTAGGTGAGTCTTTATAGACAGGTTCATTAAATATTAAAAACGGCTTCTAATGTAGTGCAGATTTATCCTGTTCCCTAATAGGTAGGTAGATTTTACATACAGGTTTCATTGTACAGGTCGGTATCAAATTGTAATTCCAGGCTTTTACATGAACAAAGTTTTTGTCTAAATATTGTTAATTAAATCATGTCTTGAGCTACATGTATTCAAATATATATATACAGTGACATTACGGTTAACATCAGAAAAAGTGGGTTGTTTATGCAGTGTTTGCAATGGATATATATATACTTTATTATAGTTTTCATTATTTTTACCCTTTCCAGCTGCACCACAGATTGCATCTCCAGCTGATACAAGTCCACAGGATCCTGTGGGGAGGCTACTACTAAACCAAAACTCAGGTATGGTTGCATCAAATAATCTACAGGAACAATGAACAACATATTAATCATCCCATACAACTTCTAAAGTTACTGTGTCATCAAAGTTGGGGATGGGCACCAGGCAGCGCCTGAATTGTTGTACACACTTTACGCAACTCTCTAGAGTATGTAAGTTATAAGAGTTACAAGAGAGTCAATATAGGGCCTAAATTTTGTATCCTAGCAGAATCTTCTTCAGAGGCTAAGAGTTACAAGAGTTACATACCTGTAACATATCGCCCCCTATTTATACTAATATACAACTTTAAAGTTACTGTGTCCTAAAAGTTGGGATGCGCACAGGGAAGTGCCATTTTTCAGAACCAGGCAGCAGTGTGCATAGAGCACCTTACTTTTATGATACACAATTCTCTAGCATATATATGTAAGCAACTAGAGGGTGTGGTCATACCGTATTGCCGGTGTATTACCCGCTCCGGTGTATTAACCGCATCCCTAACTTTTGGGGTTTTCCATGAAAAAAAAAAAATTTGATAGTATAAGTTCTTGAGTTTTAGATTGGTCAAATATGTGCCGAAGATAAGTAAAAACATCCTTCTTTATCAGAGAGTTTTGGTCTAAGAAATATACCTTCAATTTACTGAAGTCTCTGAAGCACATTAAGGAAATTATGAGCCCCTTCCCCGATCAATCCGTAAGATTTGTTGAGGCTTACCAGAAAACAAAACATGGAACACTATACATGGACTGTAATAAATTCTAGAAGAAGAATGCGAAGACAAAACAAACAAAAATGAATCAAACGGAGATAAAAAACTGTACCGTTGATATGTTATTCCTGCTTACAAGTTCAGATTTGGTTAGAATCTACCCTTGAAAATAGTAAATTCTAGAGCTTTTTTGGAGATGAAAAATTGCGATCGTAACCTGCAAGTGGTGGGAGAAAAGTGTGCAGCATGATTTGGCTGCAATTAGCGATCAATCCCGATAGGATGATCACTAATTTCAGTCAAATCAATGCTGCACACTTTTCTCCCCACCACTTGAAAGTTACGATCGCAATTTCTTATCCTCCAAAGTAGCTTAGAATTTACTGTTTTCAAAGGTAGATTCAACATAAACTTGAAACTTGTAAGAAGGAATAACATTCAAGGTACAGTTTTTTTATCTCCGATTTGATTTATGTTTTGTTTTGTCTTTGTTTGTCTTCTAGCGTTCACTACAGTCCCATGCATAGTGTTTCATGCTGTGTTGTCCTAGTGGGATTTTTCGTGCAATTTTTCCCTATCTCTGTGTACAAACCGCATTCCCCTTTTCATCGGTAATTCCGTCGGGAAAACCATGCGGTTAATACACCGACAAATACGGTACATTTAACATACATATCGCCCCCCCCCCCCCCCCATTATATACTGAACAAGCCATACAACTTTAAAGTGACTGTGTCATCAATGTCTGGGATATACTGGAAGCGCCATTTTCAGAACCAGGTAGCACCTTACTTTTATAAGACACAATCTCAACTAGCCTACTCGTAAACAACTAGAGGGTGCAGCATACCTGTAACATATCGCCCTCCCCCCCCCCCCCCCCCCCGTGATTATTAAAAACTTTGAAGTTACTCGTGTCACAAGTTTGGGATGCTCTCATATTATTTCTACTATTTTAATAGTCTGAGCCCATGTCAAAAGTCTGTCAAACTGACTGTATCAATATTACACAGGCAAGGGTTTCCACCCAAGGAAACTGTTTTATACTAAGAAAACTCATATTCCTTATGATCATACAATCATTCCATATGCTTACAACTATTATTATTTACATTTTAATAGTCTGAGTCCACGTCACAAGGCCGTCAGCTGACTGTATCAAAGATCACGCAGGCCGGGTTCCCACCCAAGGAAACTCATATTCCTTATAGATCATTACGATCATATCCATATTATCATTGTTATTATTATTTACGATTTTAATAGTCTGAGTCCACGTCACACAGGCCGTCAAGCTGACTGTATCAAAGATCACACAGGCTGGGTTTCCCACCCAAGGAAACTGTGTCTTACACCAAGGAACTCAGACCCCCACCGAGACCAATGATGAAGAGGTAAGCTCAAATAAATTAAGATGTACAATTTCTAGTCAGGCATGCTTAGCTAAGCAGTGTTACAGAGAAATGGTAACCCCCTTTGTTATTTCCCGTTTATGCATATTATGTTTGCTAACTAGTAATCAAGGTAACTATTATTGTTCATAAACTTGAATTCATTAAAAAAGTTATTAACATGTTACCAAAAGGATTATATTTTTGCTTATCATTTGAAAATTACAAACTTTGGAAATAAATTTAAAAAACAAATTGGGCTTGCATGTATCTCAAATAACAACCCGATGAGAGCATAGTTCATATGAGCAATTTTCACAATACCTGTTTCATTTATAAAGGCAAAGCTTTTTACAATTAAAAGTGCAATTAAACAAAATGCAATTAAAACACTTGCAAAAGAAGATTTCACCTTCCATTAATTTTTCATGAATTTGAGTTTTAATTATTTTGGTAGATATATTGCAATTGCATGCCCAATATTCGCTAATCAAATCCCCCCCCGCCCCCCCCGCCCCCGCAAAAAAAATATATATAGTTTGACCAAGAGTCGTGACTTTTACTTCCCCAAAGAAAAAAGCAGGTTCTCATATATAGCACACCTAAGTTTGTAGGATTTTTATTGAATTTATAAATTGTTTATCTTGTTCTAGAAAACATATTAATATTATAAGGTTGCATGGATACAAACATTAGATAATGTCGATAACCCTGTTCTCCCTATAAGTAGTAAATGTTCAAACTTGTCTTCACATTCCTTTATTCCCTGTATGCTGACTCTTCTTATTATAGGAAATTGTAACTGTTTCAAGATGAATATGAATCATCTTTTTATTTCTTGTAGATCTGTTTGACATAGTGTTGAGTACATTATGAAGTGCTCGTTTATAGACTTTTGTAATATGTTTCCCTCTGTGAATGGTAGACCATTATTCAGAATATTCTGTCAACTAAGCTCCGTTGGTATTCCGATGTTTGATTTTACCAAGATATTTTTCTTATATCGATTTTGCCGGTGCTGCTTTTGAGGAAAAGAGATATACCGACATGTTTGGTTTTATTAAAACCCTTGAGAACTTGAACAATAAAATCTAAATAAAGTGGAGAATGTATTACTTTAATAATTTCATTACCTCACACATACTCTTACTGACCTGGAAAAGCAATTTAAAAAAAGAAACAATAAATCCCTGCACAGGGACTCACTCTTTTAACTCACTCACTACTGCGATGCTGTACCGTACAGTGTGTGTACAGTACACACACTGCTGATCATGATGTGTAAACATGTACAAACAAATATCAGTCATCAGCGATATTGCTCTGCCCGTTATAACGATATAAAAAAATAATACCCACGGACCTTACTGTGAAGTCATTAGAAATATTACAGTCAGTTCATTATAAATGTTAGTGTATTCTCTTGTAGTTTTCCGTAGTTTTCCCATAGTGATAAAACCATGTAAATGAATTTCAGTTACATCTGAATACAGTACGTGCAAGAACATTCTCTTAGTTTAGTTTCTTCTTCTTAATTATATATATCCTCTATTCCCCTGTACCGCCCTTTTGTTTTCTGTCACCCCTATTGTGACAATGGAATGACCCAACGTAGGAGAATCTGATGAAGGTAAATGTGATGCTGCCTGTTAATTTTTTAATTATTTTTTGTCGGCTGATGTTTCTCCATTTTGCTTCTCAGCTGTTTTTGTCTCCTTTTTGCAATGTTTGCGAACTCCTCCTTACTGTTGAATGTGTGTCAGTAGTTTGTAGCTGTATGAAATTGTGCTAGATTTAGTGCTATTGCTAATGAGTATTTGATAGTTAGTATGGTACTGAATCACATGTATACATGCTATCTAGGTAACGGGAGGCTGCCATCTTCGGGGATCAGTGAAAAGGGGAATTACATGTAGTTCAAATTCAATTTGATTCAGCTTATTTGGCAACTATTAGAAAACAACAACATAAAGAAACAAAATCAATGAACAGCTTATATATAAATCATAACCGGGACCACTGAGAAGAAGCAGCATATGCTTGTATCTGAAGTAGAGACACGGATTTTGTAGAATAAATCAAGTTGGTGTGAATGCTTGATTCATCTCTTTTGTGCATAGCTACGAATTATGCAATGCTCTTTTTTAATGTAAAAAATATATGAAAAATTCTAGTGACCAATTGTGACCGGCTATAGCAAAACCCTGCACTTGTCGGTTAAAATCAATATGTAGATTTTCATACCATTAGAAAGTCCTCATCACAAGCTTTCATTTGATGCTTTGTTCTAACTAATTGGTCAATAATTGGCAAAGATAGGTCTTTTACACACATTGTGTGCACTTAAAATGCCCATTTCTTCAAAACATGAATTACCGACAAGCACCAGGTTTTGCTATATAGCGGGTCACAATTAACAAGACATGCATGTGTTATGTACATGTGCTACATTGTGCATGTTCGTGTTTGCATGTAGTTATAGATTAAAGTGCAGACTTCATCGTTCTTTCTATTTCATTGGCAAATCCAAGTCATGATTGAATGAGATCCTAAAATGAGCAAATCACTATGCCTGGCAGGTATTCTTCTAATTTGTTCATTTTGAAGGGATAGTTGAGTTCTGGTAGAGAGAGTGCAGTTTTAGTCAAACTGAATTTTAGTAACCAAAATCTGCACCATTACATTACAAACTAATGATAACTCCACCATGCTCAAAAGAAATTAACAAAATTACAAACAACTAAGTAAAAAACATGTTATCATTAAAAAAGAGCTGTTTAAACTAAAGAGGGCACTTAAAAAAAATTAATTTGTTTAAACCATTTTAAATAAAATATTGTGCATGTGATGTTTTGTTGAAATAGTGATTAGATAGAGAGATAATCATCAACTATCTAAAAACCTCTTTTGAACATTTTTGAAAAGAGGAAGTATTTTAAAACAAATTTTAACGGCTGGTTCAAAATTATCGAATACTTGTGGGGCCCCACATTTATTACAAATGGTTATGTTTATGGATATTTCAGCCGTTTCTGAACCGATTTTGATCAAATAAAGTTTATTCTGCTATTAAAATTGTATGCTCTTTCATATTTGACACTCAGTTTTCCATTATCTCACAAAAAAAATATTTTGTGTAGCGCCCTCTCTACCAAAACTCAACTATCCCTTTAAGCTAGACTAAAAGGACAGAAATTACCAGTAACCAGATCTGTGGAGTTTGACTAGCCCATTGATGGTTGTCACATACCACCGGAGATATGCAAATTGTTTTTCCTCAGATTGACATTCCAGTGAAATGGTTTAGTAAGTAACCTGAAATAATTTACGTCCTGTTAAACCTTGGATCAAAAGGACATAGGTAATAATAATATTACCGGTGACTTGTTGAATCATTTCATTGGAATGTCAAGCATCACTGATGGTGCAAGACCACCATCAATGGGCTTGTCAAATTGTGTTAAATGGTTTAACTGGTTACTGGTAATTTCTTTTTGTCTTTTTTAGTGTAGCTCAAGATGATAAATTTAGTAGAATACCAGCCATTTGATTTTAAACATTACATGTATATGCGTGAGCATAACAATTAACAAGGTAAGAACTAATAGAATGTTTCTTTATCAGCAACATGCTACATTTGTCAATCTGATTTGCTTCTTCATTATTTTAATCTTTGTCCTAATGTACTTATTCACGTGTATAAAATGTGTATTAAAAGTTGTTTAAACTTGGTTGTGTCAGAAATTTATTATGGAAGAGTTGCCACAATCTCCATGTTGTTTTCTGTTAGACATAAAAGGGATTTCTCAAACCTGTCCTTGATTTATAACCAATGAACAACGATGAGAAAACTGTAAAATGTATGTGGGTATCGGTATATAAATATTCTGGCTCTGTTGAGTAGT
The DNA here is from genome assembly GCA_037951105.1 of Echinarachnius parma. NCBI lineage: Eukaryota > Metazoa > Echinodermata > Echinoidea > Clypeasteroida > Echinarachniidae > Echinarachnius > Echinarachnius parma. The sequence continues at coordinate 14,560 of JBAMJV010006613.1, forward strand.
TTTGACCACTAGATAATTTGTGTTTCCCTGTCGAAAATTCTCAGGTTGTTGATGATTAATATTTGATGAAAGTCTCATTTAAAAGTTAAGTAATTCTTAACCAGTGAACCTGATAATACCACAAGACTATGCCTGTACTGTTCATATGCACCGGCTTGTCATTAGCAATTCATTTAAAGGGATCCAGTAACAATTGTAAAAATCCAAAATCAAAAAAGCAATTCTTACATACCTCGTTGTATTCGTATTACCAATACAAGCATGGAACAGGTTTCAATTTTTTCTGAATTTCTCTTTCGTTCAAAAGATAATTATGATTCAAGTGTTTGGATTTGAAATTCTCATTTGTTCATTTTGCTCATTACTAGGTCATTTGACATTCATTTACCATGGAAATTTCACACATCATCCAGTAGACATATCAGATCACAGCAATACACATTTTATCAACCCCTCTTCAGTTTTTTGCACATGTCAACAAAGTTACTACCCATTAACTATATTGCAGGGCTTCACACTTACATTTTTTGTCAGTGGCCCGGTCGGGCCAGGAAAATAATTTCTTCCCCTTTTCTGGTGGCCCGAAAGAAACATTTACGGACCCAAAAATTTAATTTCATGAATAAACTTTTTACTAGGGTTAGTAACTATTCAAAATATCACTCTTACCTGATCAAACCAGTAATTATAAATGAAGCATGACATGGAAGAAAACAAGATTTTCAAATTTTGTCAATGTCGGGTTTAAAATCTGCTTGCCCGATCGGGCCACCAAAATGTGACTTTTTACATTTTTGCTGGCCCGAAGTGCAATTTCACTGGCCCCAGGCCAGCGGGCCACTGCGAGTGTCGATTCCTGTATATTGTTTACTTATATGTATTATTTCTTTGGGATATGCGACATTTATTCAGATGACGAGGATAGGAAGCCTGAGCCAGCTGCCCCGGCTGTGGCAGAGACCCCCGAGGTACAGACCCCTGAAGAGAAGGAGGAGGAAAAACCAGAAGGTAATAATGCAGATTTGTAATTTGATTCAATTTGAGTAAAGAATGATAATTATCTGTAATCATATTGGTGATGATGATGATGATGATGACAATTACAATGATGGTGACAGTGATAATGAGGCCTGACCCAGCTATTCCAGCTGTGGCAGAGACACCAGAGGTACTGACACACCTACAATCAATCCAACACTTGACATGCACTTTCTTCACTCCATGGGACACATTCCAGCCAGTGCTACTTCAGAAATATTAAGTGTAATTTGATGGATTTATGAGCAGAGCTGTATAATAAACCTGTATGTAATATTAATCTTCAAAATTATTTAGATTTTCCTTCCATGCATGTAAAAAAAAAAAATGACAATAACTGTCATTGGTTGGGGTAAAGTCCACAAAGTCCATAGGAGTGGACGAAAGCTTGCCAGTAAAGAAATAATGTTGTTTGCAGCTTAATTTTTAGTTAATATAACACAAATATTGTAATGCAAACTACTTTCATTACATTCCTTTTTCCTCTCCTCTATCAGTTGTGAAGGAGTTAAGTGAAGAAGAGAAGCAGCAGATAGAGAATTCGGAGGAGTATTGTACATTTGTCAATCACTTGGCTCGGATCATGGCACTGGCAGATTGCACATCAAGCAAATGATATTGTCGGAGATTGTCAAAATCATTAAGGTGTCCTTTCCATGTATTCGACAAAAAAATTGTAATGCATATTTGTTTCACTTCTCTCGTCTCAGTTGTGAAGGAGTTAGATGAAGAAGAGAAGCAGCAGATAGAGAATTCTGAGGAGTACCGTACCTTTGTGGATCACTCGGCTCGGCTCATGGAGCGGGCCTTGGCAGAGAACATTGACATCTTCGTCGACTACGAAGGCAAGGGGGACGGAGAAGGGGAAGGGTGAGTTTCAATTGAATTAAGATTGATTGATTGATTTTATGCTGGGTAAGAGGGGTAATAAGAGCTACTTCTCATTTTCTTTTGAAAATAGCTCTTCTAATTTGTTTTGCAAAGATCATTGTCATCTTTGTTGACTACGAGGGCAAGGGGAAGGGTGAGTTTCCATTGATTTTTGTCTTCAGGGGGGGGGGGGGGGGGGCTATTCTTCATGTATGAGTTTCAGCATACTACTCTTCAAGTTTGTCAAAGCACTATCTATTTTTGCTAGCAGCCTGAAACAAAAATTTACTGGACCCAAAATGCAATATGCTATTTGCTGATCGGTTAGTATGCAGTTTAATAAAGTTTGCCATATTTGACATAGATATCTCAATAACCGAAGTTACTACATGATGTATCCTTTAACAGTTTAGCTCGGTTGGTAGAGCACTGGTCTAGCAATCCGGAGGTCTTGGAGTTTTGAATCCTGTGGAAACCCAAATTTCTTTGTTAATTTTCATTCATATTCTGGTCATTTTCCCTGTATTTGTAAATAGTTGTACAATTTGTGTGATAATTCTCTTCTGCAGAGGCCAAGACTTGGGAGCCAAGCTGTCCCTGAATCGACACTTCTTTGATGACCGCTGGTCAAAGCACAGGGTCATCACATGTCTGGATTGGTCCAATCAGGTGAGTAGCAGAGAATGGCTGTCTCTTACACGGGACATCCATTGATTGTCCTTTCCCTTACACAGGACATCCATTGATTGTCCTTTCCGAGGGACAAAGTGTTGTCCATGAATCCTTTCCTGCATAGGAAGCATGAGGGGAAGTATATTAACACATAAAATGAGTACTCAAAATGAATTAAACACTCTCATTACAAGATGGTTAGAAGAAATGAGAGAAAGCAATTGGATCAGTGAAAAAAGAAAACCCAAATTGCTGATTATTTACCTCAATGACATATTCCCCAGCCCTCATGCTTAATATCCCAAGCTTTTGGTTCCACAGGAGAACAATAATGGATCTCCACATAAACCTGATGTGATGCTCATATCAAATGTAAAATTCAACAGCAGAAAAAGAAAAGCATGAGAGAACCAAAAATGGATCAGCAACAACAACAACAAACACATTACTGTGATAACACAAACAAATTAAGAACAAAGAATTAAGGTTGGTTGAAGTGTAATCTAAATAATATTACTTTTATGCTTATTATTTTCGAACAATTAATTTCCCACCCTGTATATAGTATCCTGAGCTATTGGTTGCATCTTACAACAACAATGAGGAGTCCCCACATGAACCCGATGGTGTGGCCCTCATATGGAACATGAAATACAAGAAGGATACGCCAGATTACATCTTCCATTGTCAGGTGAGTAGAAAATGCTAATCTTAATAAATATAATAATATAAATAATGAAAAATTAACATTTTTCATAATAATCTTGAAAATCGTTGTCTTGCTCGATTTGAAACATAAATCGATACACACAAGGAGGTATTTAAGTTTTACTCTACTGGGTAAATTCATTGCAGAAAATGAGGTGCTAATTAGCCTTGCACCATTGGCAGCATATGGCTAGTATGCTCCCCGGGGAGTGGAGAAAGTACGCAATATCATTGTGTGGGGTTGAACTGTGCCTGATGACCTTGGATAATAATAGCACCATGAGAGTTGAATCGCTACTGACATGTGGGCGATATAATACTCCACTATTATTACTAGTATTATTAATCATTTATTGTGTTAGACTCAAGTAAACAATTCAATATTACAAAAAGTGTTTATTTCTGTCTTTTCAGTCTGCAGTTATGTCGGCCGGCTTTGCCAATTTCCATCCAAACCTGGTAATTGGAGGGACGTACTCGGGGCAGATCGTCCTGTGGGATAACCGCAGCTCCAAACGCACTCCAGTACAGAGAACGCCACTTTCTGCTGCTGCTCACACGGTGAGAAACAATCATCAAATGTTTTTAAAAGAAAGGAATAAGAACAACTATTGTATAGTCTGTACTGAATACACTCTGTATTGTTTCTTGATTATGCTTTATTATTCAGTTAAATCTATTGTCTACTTGATGGTGTAAGAATCTATCATCAAAAGCTTTAAAAGAAACTATTATTCCTGATTGTGTATAGAAATATTGCTTTGTTTGTAGTCTCTATAGGTTTTGTCTAATAAAATATTTTCTCTTTGATATTTTAGTTAAATTAGGTGTCTACTTTAATCATCCCCCTTATTTATTAATTCACCTACTTGTCTATGCTTATAGCAAAATTAAATCAGGGCCTTGTAACATAAAGAATTACGATTAATCTTAATCATATGGTTGATTGATTGATTGATTGATTGATGAATCGCACACAAATTGATTGACTGTATGGTCAACCATTCTATTGTATGATTCATCATGAACCTTTCTACAGATAGAAGAACATAAGTAAATAACTAATAGTAATTACACATTCTACTTGTCTTTTTGTTGCAGCACCCGGTATACTGTGTGAATGTTGTAGGAACTCAGAATGCCCACAACCTGATCAGTATATCCACCGATGGCAAGATGTGTTCCTGGAGCCTGGACATGCTCTCTCAACCACAGGTAAGATGATAATGATGAGGGTGATGAAGATGATGACAAAAATAGCAGTGAGGATGATGATGGTGATGACAACGACGACAAAGACAATGATAATGATAATACAATTGATGATGGTGATGGTGATGATGGTGACGATGATGCTGATGATGATAATGATACAAATGGTGATGACGACGATGATGATTATGATTATGATGATGATGACCGTCATGGTGATGATGGTGATGTTGTTTGCAATGAGGATATAATGATGATGACATGATGACAATATTGATGTTTTTGTATTTCTTTAAACAAATTGTTTTCCTGTTGAAATACAGGACTCCATCACATTGAAGCACAAGCTGTCCAAGTCAGTGGCTGTTATTGACAAATATGTTCACACTGCCAATCATTGATACATTGTGTAATAGAATATTGAGACCATTATATTTTTTGTACCATTTTCCCCCAAAATTTTGATTGTGTTTAACCGTCTGATGCCCTCATTTTTTCTGACCACAGGACAGCATGGAGTTGAAGCACAAGCAATCCAAGTCAGTGGCTGTGATGAGCATGACGTTCCCTAGCAACGATGTCAACAACTTTGTGATCGGGAGTGAGGATGGTGCAGTGTACACAGCCAGTAGGCATGGCAGGTATGTTAAAAGAGTTGGTTATTTGTTTTTTAACAGACTCGTTCAATCAATTTTGATTATTTACGTCTGGGATCGCCCTGTATCGTCACTTTCCAAGAGAAGCCATTACAGTCATCACCATCATTATTAAGGCCATCATTATCCAATTCATTATTGTTACCATCATCACATCATCATTATCATCATCTTGAGCATCATCAGTATCTTCATCATCACAAACATCACCACTACCATCCTCATTATCATCATCATCATTATCATCATCATCATCATCATCATATCGTCGTCGTCATCATCTTTGTAATCATCTTCATTACTAAACTTATGTTTTGTCTTAGTGAAGGGTACGGTCATGCTGTCATTGAAAGTTCCTTAAAAATGTTGATGTTTATCCCACTCTTGTATCCCTACAGCAAAGCGGGAATCAACGAGGCGTATGAAGCCCACCAGGGTCCAGTAACCGGGATCGACTGTCACCACGTCCCAGGCCAGCTGGACTTCTCTCATCTCTTCCTCTCGTCCTCTTTTGATTGGACCATCAAACTTTGGAGTCTCAAGGTACAGTAACACATTGTAGATAAGTTATGGAAGACGGGTCATTGAAATGCAAACATACTGTATGTTCCGTAGGGACGCCACCAGTGACTCAGCAATCAACTGCCTCAACCTCGTCTGTCTTCTCTCAAAGCCTCACTCAGCTTCAAGCCTGTCCATTCAGTGAAAGTCTCTTTCTCTGCCTATGTCATAGTCTATTTCTTCTTGGTTGTAATATCAGATGTTGAGAGAACTTAGTAAAAAAAGGGAGGGGGGATTTCTGGGGGGAAAGTTGTATTTCTTATACCTTATCTGGCAATAAATGTTCAAACTAACTAAAAAATATATAAAATGTCACTCTTGTTACTTTTATGATATTTGGGAATTGCAGAACGAAATATTCCCCAATGAACTCATTTGAAGATTACAGGATTGTTTATGATCTGTACTCAATATAATCATGGTTATAACTCTATTTTGATATAGTCTGTGCATGTTTAGGTTTATAATGATTAGTGATTCGAATCATGTTTTATATTGTTGGCATTGCAGAAATCTTCCCCAGTGTACTCGTTTGAGGACAACAGTGACTACGTGTATGATGTCCAGTGGTCTCCAACACACCCTGCCCTGTTTGCTGCAGTGGACGGTATGGGAAGACTAGACCTGTGGAATCTCAACAACGACACAGAGGTAATTCACATTTAAATTTGCCACGAAAGTGATGGTGATGAAGATGGTAGTGGTGGTGGTGGGGGTGATGCTGATGATGATGATGATGATGACGATGTTGGTAATGGTGATTTTGGTGGTGGGGATAATAATAATGACAACTACATGTACGACTATCATGATGACAACAGCAACAACATCAACAACATCAACATGATCAATAACCTGATACACAACAAAGTAATTTTTCTGGCCAGAAATCAACAGTAGTGAAAATAATAACTAACATTATTGTTTATAACTATATATAATTAATTATACTGCTTAATAACCTCTGTGATTTTGTTTTCTTCACCTTCAGGTACCCTCAGCAAGCATTACCCTAGACGGACAGCCCGCTGCAAACAGAGTCAAGTGGGGTCACCAAGGCAACCAGATCGCAGTCGGTGATGCAGAGGGCAAGATATGGATCTATGATGTTGGGGAGGTAAGTTGTCAGCGTCGTTTTGTGATTAACATTTTCTTTTTAAAAATTTGTAACTAAGTGAGAAAAAAAAATGGTACTAAAACAATGCAGTAACGAGGGGTTACCATGGCAACCAGACCGCAGTCAATGATTGGGAGGGCACGATATGGATCTACAAAGTTGGGGAGGTGAGTCGTCGGCATTCTTTCATGATGAACTTTTATTTTTAAGTTGAAAAATTTGGTAATTACATAAGAAAACTTGTACTGTAAAAAAAAAAAATTGGTTTAGAGACTTCAGTCACTGAGGCCAACGGATGACAAGATATTGACCCATGATGTTTGGGAGGTAAGTTTTCAGCATCCTTTCATGATGATTTTTTTTGTTTTTAGGTTAAAACGTGTGGGAATCAAAGTGACTCATTAATGTTTTAAAATTCAACCTAAATCACTTGGAGCTTTCACACTTCTGATGAACAACTTTATAACGACAATAGAGAAAATGAATACTTTTGCTTGTTATTAACCCCTTGCCTACATGAACCTGGTGGGCTATGTACAAAGTTTATGTGGAATTGGTCAATCAATGTTTAAAGGGACTTAGTAATACTAACATTGTCCAAATCCTCAATATCCAATTGGAATTCTAGCGGTTCCCTCATATTGGATAGTCATAACTGTGTACAAATTGTCAGTGCAATGAGCTAGTGAATATCACTTTGCATTTTTGCTCATTACTCGGCCATATAACGTCTATTTAACTTGAACATTTTACACAATACCCAGTGGACATATAAGATAACAGCAATGTACATTGTATCAACCATTCATCACAATAGTATGTCAACAAAGTTACTAGATCCCTTTAATATTCTATTTATCTGTCTTTTCTCATAACAGAGTTTGGCGGTGCCGCGGACGGATGAGTGGTCTAAATTTGTACGAACGCTGGCTGACATCAAGGCAAATACACAGTCGGAGTCGGAGGAGGAACCAGCACGATAAATACAGCTTGGATTTAGTATTATAACTTCCAGTATAAATCATAGTCGTACCATAGTTAAGTTGTGTTGAGCAGAATAAAAAGCTAGTCATACATGCTACTAAGCCTCAGTGCATGCAAGCAATAGCTAGGGGACCACCCCTGGGCATGGTGATGCTTTACTGGCTCTGAGAGAATTGAGCTTGAAGATATGGTCAGAATATTTCCTTGATAAGTATAATTTTGATAGCTTTTTGAGTTAATCAGGTGCATGTGGCATAATGATGGTTGTGTCTACCATTTATAAGACCATTTTTCTTCACATTACTTTAATTGCTTTTTCTTCTGATAAGTTTATGGATTTTAATGATTTCGTCTTCATTTTTTAAATATATGTAACTTATTTATTGTGTACATATGCATATATGTTTATGTCTTCAAGATGTTTTCTTATGAACATCTCAAAATGTATTTCCCACTGCATTCCAGTTCCATTGATTAGAATGTGGGGATGATCAAAATTTAAGTTGTAATGGCAATATGTTAGTATTATATCAAAAGACATTTGATAATTATCTTTTTATTTCTAGATAATGATATAAAATAATGAAAATATCTTGACAATTTTTGATGATGAATTCTTTCCATTTTTTATTTCACAAATATTGTATAATAACGCTCCTACTTAAGAAATGGGGAAATTATGAAAAAATAACAATTTAAAGCTTTTCCTGGGATTATCAGGAAAAATGTGAACATAAAATGCTCCAGTGCTGATGCTTATTAAACAATATTCCTTTCTTGCCAAACAATGCTCATTGTATATACTGTAACTGTATATTAGTTGTGATTTCATTTCTCCTCGTTCTGAAAAACTGATTATTTAAAATATCTAATGGGGAAATTGTTCACAGGAAAGAAATTGTTAATCAATAATTGTTTTCAGGATGATAACGTTAGAATAATCAGTAAACAAGTGAAAGAAGAAGGTTTTGTGGAATATGTGCAAAGCTTCTTCTATTTTTTGTCGGCTCATTGCAAAGAAGTTGCAACAAATCAGATAAGTAGTTTCAATTATACTGTAATAACCGTTTGAACATTCATTTTTACACATAAACAAAAGCCCCATACAAGGTCATTTCCAACATCTGGTATTGATTGCGTACAAATTAATTTTAAAAGGATACATTATACCAATGTGGTAAAGCTGTTTAAGAATGTAATACTTGGTGTACCTTTCCACTATTGGACATATACTGCAGTATAGTCACAATCATCTGTAGCCGTTGTGCCATGGGGTGTATGGAAGGGGGCCTTTCCTCAGCTTTATGAAATAGTAACATAAATAATATATCATGATCGAATACTATAACATTTTCTTTAAACAAATATATCTAGGTATTGAGACAGATGATTTGCGATGATATAAATATTGTACGGTGCAGGAATATACAATGATAATTACTTAGTATTCAAATGATAGAAGAATGTGTTTTTGTCCATACATGTAGTATGTCAATTGGTCTGAATTCATAGACAAAATAATTGTATTTATAGCTTGTATATATACATATCAAAACTTCATGTAAAATTGAGATGTCCAAAGAAGCTTCTGAATGCCCTGTGACAGTTCTGTAAAAATGCCCTAGAAATGAACTGCCATATTTGTTTTGACTGCATAATCATGAGAGGTGTTCTGGTCTAGTGGTCAGAGCTCTGCTGTTTGCGCATAGTTATTAGTCCGGGTTTGAAATCTTGGCTGGGTCTCTCGGATGGTGATGATAAATGGGGATTCCAGGTTACCATAACCCAGACATGAATATTCTTATTTAATTGAATGCTTCTGTTAGAAATGGATAAGCAATGTGAGCAAAAACCTTTCATACAAAATGTACCAATGTTGACAAATATAAAATCTTCTGTAAGACATTTTGGCAATCAAATATCTGAAGGACCACATAAATATACACACACGGGACTAAACTATACATACATTAGTAATCATGACGTAGAGGATGGTGGTTGCTCCATATCTTCATATCTTACAATGTCGCAGTGGTCATAAATTGGCACAGTATTTGTAATTTGTCTGAATGGGAAGAATTTCCAGGACATTTATAGAGGTTTCGCAAGATTGTCACAGGACTTTATAATATGCATGTTTTGTCAAGTGAAGAATCATGAAATATGATATTAAAATATAAAACAAGAAGATGTCTTCATCGCATTGATTTTTATGTATAATTCCATAGATATAGATGCTCGTAGTATATTGGTTCTGTGACATATGCTCCATTATAAATTGTTCATTAATCAAATATTTTTAACCCTAACCCAAACCATAGCACTTACTCTAAACACAGGTCATAATATTAAACAACACTTTCACAAATAATGTTTAATTGGTGTTAAACCCTTGAAGTACTTGTCTCCAGAGCAAATGTCATGTAACTATTAAAAGTAGTATAGAGTACTGGGCCAATATTCATAAAAGCCTGCTAGCTTAGTTCCATGCTAATTAAGTCTGTTTTGATGACGTGCCCAAGAAGTGAAAGCAAGATATTTTAGTTACTAACTAGGGTTAACTTACTGGGTACCAAAGGCTTACCCAGCTAACCCTAGTTGGGGACTAGGCTAGCGGGGTTGTATGAATATAGGCCCTGAAGTACAGTAAAACAACATTAAAATGAGAACAACCGGGCCCATTGAATTTACCTGGTTATATCAGGGCTTAAAAGATTGTGAAATACATTGCACTTGGACCTGTGAAATTATCTTGCAATATCGGGTACCTTGTTATATAAGAGAGCTCGTTATAAAGAGGTTCCACTGTAGTGATGACACGTTCATTTGATATCACATAACACTGATTCTATGACAACTTATCCCTTGGTTTGGGCTTATGATATTGGTTTGGAGCTGGAGGCTTGCCTTATCACCAATTGCTACAACTCAAATTTGTGGCTTGCCTGACATTGTTTGGCAACGGAGGACAATGGATGGGTCACACTTCGGTACTCTATATATGCTGAATAAAACCTGATCATAACATCACTTGTGCAGCTGCAAGATATATTACCACTATATACATTTTGTTGATACGCTAACTAATTTCTATACTGTCATCAAATCAAAGACAAAGAACGAGTTGAAACATTTGTTTGTATTTTCTCTTTTATTCATGCACATACCTATATGACACATAAATAGTATTACAACAGAAATATGCACATGTAAGTACTAAGTGTAAGGGGTGTAAATTATCAAATTTGTTCTACTTCTAGTTGATAAACTATTTGATAATCTGAGATAACACTGTTAGTCCACGAACACCTCACAAAAAACAGTAGTGCAGCGTGGTCGGACTAGCTTCTTCTTTTCTTCTTTTTTTCTTCTTTGCCCATAACATATGTCCCCACTTTACAGCTATAGGCTATATAAGAGCACACATACACACACACACACACACACACACACACACACATACACACACACACGCACAGACACATTCACACACTGTTTTGTTTGTGTCCCTCTCGAATTCCATGATTTTTGTTTCAGTTTTCCACTAACTGTTAAACGTTGTTGTTGACTGTGCAGACTGTAGACACAGTTTACTGTGTAAACACCTCTGTTGAACACAACAATTAAATGGTATTTTTTATGTTGCCACCTTTTTTCAGGATTCCAACCAATCAAATTTTCCTCAGGAATCCCTAAAAAAAAAATTGGTTGATCTAAATTAACAAATCTTGTTTTGGCAGAAGGGCAATTCCAAGCAAACATTGACATAAGCACCCATTTTTCAAATTCGTCGAATCATAACATATTTGGTATCAATTTAAAGCTTAAAGATCAAACTATTCAGAAATGCATTTTGTTCAAAAAAAATGTTGCCGTAAACTATTATTTCATAGGAATTAATTAGCATAAATTAATTTTCAATTATTTTCACAAAATATACTTGTAAATATTAAGCTTAAAAGAGCTGCAAAAATAAGTTTTCATAACATTTTCTTTCAGTGTTGGTAAGAACATTACTTCAATTTATCAGATAAATATCTATTTCGGCATTTTCGCTCTTTGTTCTGCTTCAGTGACTGTTTCATTTATAGTCATCTATATGTCACGCTGTTACCCTAAAAACAGGTATTTTTAATATTTCTGGAAAAATATGAATGGGAATGAAATTATTTTTTGTTTCTTCTTCATTCACCCATAGAGCTATATTATGGATGCTAAATAGCAGCATTATCTTTTACCACTAATAAATCTAAGCAATATCAATTTGGTCACGCTGTTACTTTTTGGGTAACAGCGTGACGCAACCTACTTTTTTTTTGCAATATCTCAAGAATCGTTGGATGGATTCTGTTCAAATTTTGTACAAGACATGTATTCAGAGGTATGGATTATCTGATACATTTTGGGGCCATGAGGTCAAAGGTCAAAGGTCACAGCTAATTAATATGCACAAAATATATTATTCTCAAGATATTTCAAGAATCCTTGAAGGATGACATGATAATTAATACTGGTATGCGTTCAGTGAAGTAGATGACCTGATTATAGAATTTGGTCATGGGGTCAAAGGTCAACATGTCAAATTATTGTAGTTTATTTTTTATCTCACAAAAAAATGCCAGAATTAATGTTAGAAAGAGTACTGTAGATAAAAGAAATTCTATGAAAATGTTTGGAGCACAGGTCAAAGGTCACTCGGATAATTACCAATTCAAACACAAAAAGTTACTGACATTGAAATCATGTTACATGTAACAAATCACTTGTAGATATGCACTGTGCCGACATAAAATTAAACATTTGTATGCTAATTTGAGAAATACGGTCAAAGGTCAGATGTCAAAGGTCTAATATTTCATTGTTGCAATTAAGTTTGTATTTTGGGTTTGATATTTGATGGTTCCTCAAACTAAATTCTGAAAAAGATAAGAATTTCAGTTTTGTCCAAAAACATTTTTGATCAATAGAGGGCGCTAGGCTGCAAATTTGTGTCATGCGAACCATCATTTCAGAGCATCTGGGTTATATTACCCATTCATCTAGTTCTGTATAGATTCTGGATGACTACATCAAAATTATATAATCTTATTCATCTCATCAATATGTCCCATATATATAACATGTACAATTCAGAGGTCACGCTGTTACCGTCACGCTGTTACCGTGCACAGATACGTTTATGATATCATATTTACTATGAACATTGGATTTTTTCTACATTTTTATTTGGATGTTCTAGCTTGATGTCTAGTACAAAGAATCAATGTGACAAAATTGCAAAATGTTCCTGTAGTTCACAGAGTTTGCTTAGTTTCTTACCATGTAAGAAACCCATGTCTTTTTGCTGTCACGCTGTTACCGCAGATATTGATATTCATAATTCATAATTTAGTGGAAATTTTGATTTTCTTTCCTATTGTAAATAATTGGTAGGATAGTGGGAACAGATGCATATCAAAATTTGGTTCTGGACATTTTTAATTTGTGAGTTATTTAGACTTTCATCGTGAGAAACACCCTCCTACCGTCACGCTGTTACCTTGGAATTGCCCAGAATCTGTTTGGCTGCCAAAACTGTACATTTCTTTACTGTACATTTCTCAGAAATCCTACACATTAACCTGGACCTAGGGAATTGCGACCTGTGTCCAGGAGGAAACCTGAAGTAACATTGTCCAAATCCTCAAAACTTACTTGAAACTCCAGCGGGTCTAATCCAGTCTATCATACCTTGTAGTATTTGTATTAAAGGGGTAGTTTAGTTTTGGTAGAGAGGGCGCTGCACAATACAATTTTTTCGTGAGGTAATGAAAAACTGAGTGTCGAATTTGAAAGAACATGCAATTTTAATGGCAGAATAAACTTTATTTGGTCTAAATCGGTTCAGAAATGGCTGAAATATCAATAAATATATCCGATCGTATTTATTTGGACTCCAAATAAATACGATGATTTTTTGAAAAAATTTTAAAAATGCTTACACTTTTTGAAAAATTGTCAAAAGCGGTTTTTAAATAGTTGTTGATGATCTCTCTATTTAATCATTATTTCAACAAAACATCACATGCATAATTTTGTATGAAAATGGTCGAAACCAATGCCATATTAGAGTGCGCCCTCTTGTGTTTTAATGGCGCTTTTTGAATGATAACAGGCTTTTGACTTAGTCGTGTGTATTTTTGTATACCTTTCGAGCATGGTGGGGTTATAAATATTAGTTTGTAATGTTACTGTGCAGGTTTTGGTTACTAAAGTTCAGCCTTACCAACACTGTACTACCCCTTTAACAATATAAGCATGGGGCAGGTTTTGGTATTTCGAATTTCCCTTTCTTTAAAAATATATTTCTAATCTTCTAATCGTATATTCCCTCTTGGGTATCACTAATTAAGTAGGCAAAAGTGTTAGCAGTTGCTTTCCCTTTAAGCATAATTTAATAGATGGAAGAGTAATCGCCGCTTCTCATATATATTATACAACAAAAACAGTCTCTATTCCACGACGGCCGGTTGTACCACTCCATTTAGAAATGGGGTGATGGTACGAAGTCTGATATAAAAGGAAACACCATTTAGAGTCTATTATTTCTGATACATATCCGACGTTTATCCAGATTACCCCGTTATCACAGTTTCTTCAGAAACATTTGACACTCTCGACGAAAACTCGTGTTGATGATCATGTAAATGAGGACGTTGAAGACGTGGCCGAGGCTTCTGATGGCGAAGCAGCTGTAGATGAGCGCGTTCATCTCCGGAGATCGACTTCGGAATCGCGTGAGCTGATCGCCGGGGATGTGGTTGAGAACGGTGGACGGCAGCCAGAGAACGATCAGGACAACGGACATGACGAGAAGTGACGTCGTCGTCCGATGCTGCACAACCCGGATGCCCTGGGCTCTTGGAGCAGCAGGTTGTCGATTCGGTTGACGGGCCATTGGAGGTTGGAGGTGCACACGAACGGCAGATTCTGGGGCTGACCTGACGGGATTAGATTGTTGCACCGTCTCGACGTTATCCTTGCCGGACATCGCCAGAGAAGTTGAGAACACTGTTTCGCGGCTTGTGGACGCAACATTTTCGTTGTCATCGCACCCATTCCTGCGAGTTATGTCACTATCAGCCTTCCTCTCGAATTGATTGTCTATAATTGTTCTTGATGACGTATTAACAGCAAAAGTTGCCACCATAGATTGTATTCTCTGGGAGCGTCGGCTACTTAAGTCGCTGCGTTGGCTCGGGATCTCGGCTTCCGAATCTCTGTTTCCAGTCGCCGCATTTAAACCAAGTTGACGGCTGGGGAAATTGATCATGGAAACGGATCGTTGCGACACACCGATTCGGTTTTGCTTCCGGATTGACCAGTAAATGGCTGCGTAACAAGATGCGGAAAGGACAGACGTAACGAGGAGGGAGACCGTCGTCAAGGCAGACGCGACCTGCTCGAGAGAAGGCGGCATGCCGTATCGCACGCACACACCGAAAGGCGCCAGGTGGACGTAGGCCAGGTTGTAGGACTGCGTCAGGCCCGCGAACAGGAGCGAGAAGACGACACCTAACAGGGCCTTCCGAGGGCTCGTCGACCGGTTGAACGGGCGGCGTATCAAGATGCACCTGTCCACCGCGATGACGGCCGTCATATACAGCGACGCGTAGGCCACCACGCGGAGACTGAAGATTGTGACTTTGCAGATCGCGCTCGATTTGGCGGCGTCGGCGATCGTCCGGGCGATGTCGATCGGAGCGATGAGCGTCCCGACGAAGTCAAGACAGGCCTCGCACATGATCAGGGTTTCTGTGCTCTTCAGTTTCTTCTTCCGACCGTAAACGGCGATGATCAGGAGGTTGCCTGGAAATCCCACCAGGATTATGAGCGCGTTGATCACCACGCTAACAGTTTCGGTCGGAGTCATTTGACTGCTGAAGTTCAATAATTTGGCGGCGTTGTTGAAATTATTTTGTCCCTTGCAGTTTTAAATACTTCATATATAGTTTAATCAAGAATTTCCCGTAACGATTGTGTGTTCGTTGAAATTAATATACCAACGTCCAAAGTGAACTGTCTTTGTACGAATTAAATATTTGAAAACCGGTTGAATTATTTTCTATGTAGTAGTTTAATGGAAAGCCGAAGGTCTCAAAGACTGCCAAGACATTTGACCATTCCTTCACTTTTGTACCAGTCCGTGTAAGCTACAATAATGGAATGAAATGACAAATCCAAATTGGTTTTGCGACATCCCGAGTTTATTCTCAACCGAGGTTTGAATAATAATGATGATAAATATTATCATCTATTCTTTTTACTGTATAGATTTTGAGATAGTAGATGACTGTTAAATATTGCTAATGAGACACGACCATCAAAAACGGCTGCAATTAATTGTGGATACGGTTCCAACCATCGTAGTAGTAGCCTATAAGTTTTCCCCCGGGTAGAATCGTGATTGCATGCATCTCTGACGCGATTTCAACGCCCCGGAAATAATTATGTACTTTTCAAAGGAAAAGACAAGGTAAAATATGAACGATTTTGAAAAAGAAAAAATGCACGTGTACTTTCACGTTAAGAATTATTACGTAACATGATTGACTATATTTGACTGGCCAAACTTTACAGCTCTTTTGTTCGAATGGACAGATCATGTGCGCGCGGTATAAATTTAGAATGATTATTATATTAGTATTGTTATTATTATCATAATTATTATTATTATTATTATTATTATTATTATTATTATTATTATCATTATTATTATTATAAAACAAAACGTTTGTGAGATCGAAGAGATAAGTACTGAATATTACAAAGCATTGAATTCGATGTCATAGGAATTTTGTACTAAACAGGCAAAAAACTTTTTGTTGTTGAAAAATGCACCGTTGCTTGTCAAATAATTAAAATAAAATTAAAAAAAACAATTCTTTAGCGACCGAGTAGGAAATATACGTTTTTTTAATTGTCAGTGATATAGGTTGTGTGTGCATTTCGTAAATGTTGTTGCTTAAGCCCATGAAGAAAAAATGTGAAGATAATAGTAATAGTAATTCTGTAATTTAGTACCTAATTTATATAACTGCCCTTATAACAGTGGAAACAGGAAATTATAATTATCCCTTCTCGATAAATGGAAGTAGTGAAATAATGTCCTGTTTGTTATTTCGTGTAACATAATTATTATATAGAACAAGTATTAATAAGGCGAACTATACGCTAACGGCAAAATGTGCCGTCTTATTAGATGAAGCATCTAATTATAATTGTCAATTATTTATAACCTTAAAAATGAAATTCACTGCAATGGAATACAGTGGAGTAGCTAACAGGTGATAGGCTGGAATACTCACTAGGGAGAGGAAAATGTGCACTTTGTGTGCAGGAATGATTGCGGTGTGTATCCGTCGTTGACCGGGGTAATAATAATAGTGTAAAGCGCCATGAAAATCACGTGAATATCGCTATATAAATAACCTTTATTAGTATTAAAACAAAGTTTAAAATATATAAAGAAATACCCTCATAAATAGCGTACCCCTCCCCCCGCCAGTTAGTCCACGTTTATGCCACTGATGATACACATACATATAATGTTGGATAAAATTGATCAAGGTGAAATATGCTTAAATATTCTTTGTAAGGGCAACTAATTTATATGATTAGCGACAATAACCAAGGTCAATCCTTATGGCTATAATAGGCGATCTTAGGAAATGAAAAATAGATCATTAGTTGACCGAACTCCGAAGTAGTGACGACACATTTTTTTTGTTAGAACAACGTAATGGAACATGGGCGTACGGGTACACCTTCTTTCAGACGGGCTGGGGTCTTTTGCCGAACAAAGTATCCTTCCTGTTATTCACCCGACAAGCCGAAAGAAAAAAAAAGGTCATCGCCACTTTGATACCTGAAAACAATTTTTGTGATGCATGGTTTAGTCTGAAAATTAATATCACGATTTTGCCCGAATATTAGATGGTTTTGCCCGAAAATGACGTTATATTGCCTGAATATGACATAATTTGCCCGAATATGACATAATTTTGACCGAATATGAGGTGTTTTCCCCCCTGAAAATGGCCGTTTTCAAAACTCTAGGGGGCTGTGCACAGCCCCAGCCTCCATACGCGTACGGGTTGTGATCAAATTGTCTGTTGATTCGGGCATTCGATAGTGGGCTAGCTAGAGTT
This sequence comes from Echinarachnius parma, assembly GCA_037951105.1. Classification (NCBI taxonomy): domain Eukaryota; kingdom Metazoa; phylum Echinodermata; class Echinoidea; order Clypeasteroida; family Echinarachniidae; genus Echinarachnius; species Echinarachnius parma. Next base: position 32,568 of record JBAMJV010006613.1, read on the forward strand.
AAAAGATTGCCTTCTTAGCAACCGCTAGGTTACAAATGTTGCCTTAGTAAGGCAAAATACATTGTTAAGAAACGTTAGAAACCACCCCTCCCCCGCCTGCTATATACGCCTATGACCATTTGCAATCTTCAAAGCTCTTGTGAGGGGTGGGGGTATTCTATCAGGCCGTAGTTCATCCAGACGTTGGACAAAGCCCTCCTCATGACATTTCCATTCTCTTCTGTCTCTAGCTATCCTGAGCAATGCGGCCGTTCCCATGTATGATATTAGTTCATCTCTCCATCTTTTCTTTTGCCTTCCTCTTCTTCTCTTTCCCTTCCTTGGTTGCCATTCTGTTAAGCGATATCTATTGCCCTGAAGTCTTGCTATATGCCCAGCCCATCTCCACTTTGATTCTCTTACTTTCTCCATAATGTCTTTAACCTTTGTTTTCTGTCTTATGAATGTCTGATTGATTTTGTTTCGCCCAGATAAATGCAATATTTTCTTTCCATAGCTTGTTGAGTTGTCACAATGTTCTGTTCTAGTTCTTTTGTCAATGACCATGTTTCTGATCCATATGTCATGGTTATTAGAATGCATTGGTTAAACAATCTTCTTCTTAGTGGCATGGGTATATTTGTATCGATCAACGTGTCTTTGTATCTTCCAAAATTCATCCATCCTGCTTTTACACTTAACATTACTTCTTCTTTCGTGGGGGTGTATTATACAAATCCGTGGTTACAGCTCCCGCTCCTATCATTTGTCATGCATACGCATGTACTGGTATCGGCGTAGACCAATCACGGATGTCGTTATGGAAACAGCCAATCGTAGAATCAAAGACAAGTCACGTGACTGTAAGTGTCCGCCAATCACATCTTAACATGAAGGGCTTGGTCCAAAACAAGTATTTACTTTAGCTATAACAAAATAACTGTACTGCGGTTTCGTTTTGTTTGTTGAAGCATGGACCCTACTACGGTTGAAGAGTGTTTCGAGTTACGATTGACTTTTTACAAGTGATCGGTCCGTATTTAATTTATTTAGCATCTTGTTGAAGTGATGTTTCCCATGCATGTAACGAGTTTTTCGATGTCATAGTAACAACGATTTACTGACCACACGGAACGAGAGCAGAGTTAGTCAGAAATAACAAACTCTTAACAGGGTGTTCTTTTTGTAGATATTGACTTTCTAGTCTAGTTGTGACGGTCAGTTGAGTCAGACGCAGTCTCAGTGGAACAGTCGTCGGAACAGAGACTGATGTTAGTCTAGAGCTGAGGATCCGACTTATTGGAGTGTTTTCCCTCTCTTCAGCTACTTTTTGGGGCCCTATATTTCAGTTCTTTTCTGTCTCCAATCCTGGTGACGCGACGTCTCTATATCTAACATATTATATTCCTTGATTTACAAGATACCAACACCGGTGCACCGACAAGAAGTAAGTTTCTTCTATAGTATATATGCCTTTTTCAAACTTCAAACTACGAAGTATTAATGTTTTTAATAGTAATTTCGATTTTATCACACAGTTAGTGATAATGAAATCGATTAAGCCAATAAAGTATATCACTCTTAACCCTTGTATCTGTGCACCATTGGACACCGGTGCACCGACAAGAAGTAAGTTTCTTCTATAGTATATATGCCTTTTTCAAACTTCAAACTACGAAGTATTAATGTTTTTAATAGTAATTTCGATTTGATCACACAGTTAGTGATAATGAAATCGATTAAGCCAATAAAGTATATCACTCTTAACCCTTGTATCTGTGCACCATTGGACACATAGAACGATTTATTTGAAATACATGTGACAATTTCATAATGTAACGTTTTACCTTCTTCAGTATCATTAGCTGAATAGGATGTCAGGACCTTTTACTGAAATTGTTAAAGGGGTGTCACCTTTTTAAATGCATATTTGTATCTAGATAAATTTCACGAATGATCGTTTTCAACCATCATTATAAACTTATGTCATAGTTATATATATTTGTACCCATGTGCTTATTCGATTACATATCAGTAACTATTTGTGTGTCGGTAAATGCAATTTTTACAGTGACAATTTATAATCATTGCGTCAAATTTGGTACAGCGATAATCATGGATAATGAAAATGTGATTCTCGCATGCAGGAATTGAATTAAGATGGCAACAACGTGGCGATAACGATATGCAATATTGCGCTGCATATTTTCAAAGTCATAATTCCCTCGGTCTCGGGATAATCACATTTTCTTCACTTCAATACTTTATTGCCTGACGTCCTACCATGCCTATGGACGCGTTCAGATAGAACATGTCATAACAAGATTACCATTACGGTATTTTGGATCCCTTGGTGATTATTTGTACCTGTTAGAGAAATTCAACAAAAGTATAGTATTCTGCTCTGTATTATATTGTGTGCATGGTGCACGTGTAGTATAATACACCTAAAACGGTGCTAAAACTATTAAAAAAAATAACGTTCACATGCAAAAACTCGACCTATAAGCTGCATGCTACCTAGCAGGACATAGTGTATTAGAATGGAGCCGAGCAATTACATTTTATATTGATTATACAATTATGGCGACATCCCAGGTTCGTAATATACATGATATAATATCATAATCAACTACGACATTATATTTTTGTCTTTTATTTCGTGTAGTTGTTCTAAATGATGTTCACATTGCACGATAAGCCCAAGCTGCTGCCAAGTAATTTTGAAATGATTGCGATGTTTCAGTCCTTTGATTTTATGATTTACATTTACCTGTATCCCAACCAGGGCCCAACCCATAATAAGGGAGCAGTGAGTTATGGTACAACAATATAATATCTACCTAATATACAGGTAGTGTAGTTCTAACTAACTTTGACATGCACAATAAATAAGGCAATATGCAGGCTCCCTGCTATCTAGCGGCTAAAGCAAAAGCTGATCCATTAATAAGTAACATTGATTTGGGCGTGTGTCTGTACCATTGGCCTGCCCACCCTGCCCACCTCTCTCTCTCTCTCATTAACAGTTCGCCCGTAGCGCCCCACATCAAGCGCGACTCGCCCAATCGATCCGAATTAGATCAGATGAAGCCCCCGTCACACTGGCGTGGCGATTTTACTATTCCTGGGGGTGTTTCACAATGTAAATTTAAGGTTATACTTAAAATGGTGGTAAGCCATTCGTAGCAATGTAATAATCACATTCAAAAGCAAAATACACTTATATGTTAGGCTTTTAAGAACTTTACATATAGGATATCTGTGATTTAACATAATTTCATCTCAAGTATTCATTTGTTATAGGCATGTTGAGGTATGGCTTTCCATATCTTTAAGTCAACTTAAAATCTGTGTGAAACACCCCCTGACCACCTCAACACAACAAAGAAATCAGATAGGTCTGGATACATATGTTTGAACTGGTGTGCTGGACAGACTATGAAAGATTATGTTATATATAATTTAGAAGCGAATATCAGAGAGACAAAACACCAAACAGGAGACGGGGAAATTGTGTTCGGGGGGGGGGGGGGGGGGGTGGCTCAGCCCGTGCTCTCACCAAAATGTATAATTTATGTTTCATTATAAATTTCTTAAACTACTTCGAGGATTTAACAAAAGGACTTCTTTCTATCCTCCAAATAGATAACATCTTTTAAAGAGGATGTGTCGACCCTTAACGACTGTATTGTTTCGAGAAATATTCGTTTAAACATTGCATAATTATTTCACATCCTTCCTAGAAGGCCTGTACTGCCGTCGTGCAAAGGGATTATACGTCTGCTGAGAACAGAACTGGGAATCGATCAACTGGGAAAACGACTCCTCCTATCCCCATCGGCATTGGGGTATATATTCCAGGCCACGCTAGTATACTAGAGTCCGCCACCGTGTGACTCGGGGCTCCATCATGCCGATGCATACTCACATCATCTCTCGCTCGCCGCTGTGGCACCGCGACCACATACACATATATCACCCGCCGATTCACCGTGGCGGCATGCAGCAGCAGCAGCCCAAATCTCCGGACCCGCTCCACCACCACCACCAACGTGACCGTGGCGGCCTCGCTATGCAGCCCGGGCCTAGCCAGAGCCTGCCGACCACGCCCGACCCGGTCCAGCTCCGGGACATGGAGCGCTGCTTCGTCCTCGACTGCATCCAGGTCGAGAGTGTGCGGTACAAGTGGTCTGCCGACATCATCCCCAAGTACGACGCCCTGTTCGACCCGAACGCGCAGGCGTACTTCCAGTCGCCCGTCGCCCGGCGCGCCATCACAAGGACGCTGGGAGAAAAGGTGAGACAATTTACACCTGTAGTAAATTAACTTTGCAATAGTTTCCAAGATGTGGGGGTGGGGGGGGGGGGGGGGGGGGGCGGTTGCCCCTCACATTGCTTGTTCGCCTATCAGAAGGCATAATTATTTCATTTTAAATGATTGTCATTAGCAGGACTTAAATGCGATAAAATCATGTAATACTCCCTACAGAGTATAGTAGTGTACTGTATGTGATCAATTTATAATTTTGTTGGTGTTCCTATATCGGACGATTTGTGTATTAAGATATTTAGAGATAAACCTTTTCATATAAGACGTTATATAAATCAGAACAATTGTGGCATTAAATATGCCTACCAATACTAATAATTTTCGTGATTATTATTCCAACTCACAAATTTCAAGAAATAAATCAATTTCCACATGTTGAGAATAAGCATGTCATATCTCATTCTCTGAATAAAGCTCAACAGCTGATGTTCAATGACAGTTTTGAATTGTGTATAATATATCAGTGTCGTCGCGACCTTTTATGAGCAATAATATTATGACTTGTAATTACATCTAAATGATTCATTGCTTTTTTCGATTACGCGTTTAGATGTAGGCTACAGCCTTGAAAATTACGCACGAACCGAGCATGTTCATTCAAACATCCACTACAGTAATTTTGCTAGAATAGTCATCATATATGAGTAATATCGCATTATCGGACAGCTACTGTGATATTAAATTTCGTGACCCTGCCACTTGTGTAGGGGGTACGTGCACTTCAACAGATCCCCTCCATCCATCACATGCGCAATTGTATGCGCGTATGTTGTGTACGGCGCCCGAGATGATGCGATCCATACGGTGCTAATGCTATGCGAACTCTCCATCCGAAATATTTCCATACAATGATTTCTGTAGACATAATTAAATAAATGCATTTGGTACTTTTCGTACGACTGTCATTGTATATCAATTTGGAATGCACGTGCACAATGTATTATTGTTCTAAAAAAAAAATCCGCATCCTATAGCGTAAAGCACTTGACGGTGTTCTATTCCGCCAGCTCTCCATGATAGTCAAAATCTGCACTTACACTCTTTTATGACTCATTTTAGTCACAAACAGTGTTCATTCGTTGATTCATGTTTTCCATTATATTAATGCTTGCCATTGTATGTATAATCATATCTATTCAATTTCGAATGTACATGCAAAATTAATTTTGATTGTGTACAAAAAAACTGCACCTAGATGTAAAGGGCTAAGGACGCTTGGAGGTATTCTATAATGATATGCGAGCTCTCTGTTTACTTTTCCCATGCATGCACTCGTACGAGTGGTAAATATAGAGGTATACAGCTAGTGATTATGCACGAACTCAAGCTTACACAGATTGCTCTCCCGCCGATAGCTAGTGAAAAGTGGCCTCATACAGGTATATATAGAGAGAGGGATGAGAGAGAGAGAGGGGGTGAGATTGCCAATCTCCCTGAGTGATGCAAGGATGCGGAAAATCCGTCTTCATCGTGCCTCCATCCACCCATCCATCCACCGCATCACCCCTCTCCTCCCTCTCCCCCACATCCTCCCCTCTCCTCCACTCATCCCCTCTCCTCATTTCTCCTCCCGTCTCCCCCATCTCCTTTCCGAGTCTCCTGTCGCATCTTATACTCTGTTTGCCCCTGGGCCTTGGCTACCTCTCTGTACATAACTACATATCTAATTTTGATCGAATGTTGTGCAGTATATTATATTAAGGTGTGTTTCAACCTTTCTCCCCTTCTCTCTATTTCCATATAGTTTTATTGCCGTATTTCAATTTGAATAGAGATCTGCTCTAATTTTAACGCCTTTCCCTTTTGCGTCATTCTTTATGGTGCCACATCTATCTATCTATCTATCTATCTATCTATCTATCTATCTATCTATCTATCTATCTATCTATCTATCTATCTATCTATCTATCTATTTATCTATCTATCTATCTATCTATCTATCTATCTATCTATCTATCTATCTATCTATCTATCTATCTATCTATCTATCTATCTATCTATCTATCTATCTATCTATCTATCTATCTATCTATCTATCTATCTATCTATCTATCTATCTATCTATCTATCTATCTATCTATCTGTCTGTCTGTCCATCTGCCCATCTATAATATACTTGTATTTCAACCGATCTTTTCTCGGCATATCTTCATATCACCCCTCTAGCTCCATCTCTCTAACCAGTGAAGTAGCTACAGGGGGGGGGGGGGGGGGGGGCACGGTGGGCACGTGCCCCCAATAATTTGCCAAAACAATAAAAACATAAGGGGAAGATATGTGAAGAAAATAAATAGATACATAAGGTGTGCCCCCATCAATCGCGTGCACCCCCCCCCCCCCCCCCAATCAGTCCGACCAGTACTACACCACTGCCCCTAGACCCTCTTCGCGGTTATTCGTCAACAAATGTTGTCCCTGTGTGCCCCTTGGCTATCTTCATACATAACTGAATTTTAACTGAGCACACCTAATTTCTGTCTATACTATACTGCTGTGCCCTATGTTTAATCTTTTGTCACACCTCGACACCACTGATTGCGAGTGTGACCAACACCACAGTGCATCTCTGCAAGCTATCGAAATAATTAATCCTAAATACGGATGTATGGCTGCGCGGCCTGCGGCAACGCATACATCATGAGATAGAAGCGATTAAAGTGAAAGATAAAACATACATTTGGGTGCGACAAATTAATCAAGCGTGCTCAGTCCGTTTGCTCATACATTTCCGTTTGTTTATACTGATGGGACGTCAATAATGTACAGAGAAAAGGGCGGCATTTTCCCAAAAGTCAAACCCATTATTATATATTTATACTACAGTCTCATCGCTGCCCCGTGGATTGAAATAATAACGAAAAGCGCATGCCATATACACAATCGTAGGAAATGCAGATGCAGCGTAAAATTTGCGGAAATTATAATGATTTATTGCGATGATCTTTTCCCCCCATTATATGCACTGCCTTCCGAAAGATATTAAATTTGGTTGAACATATCTCATTCGATAAGGATAGTAATGCATAAAATGTTTATTATTTTGTAATCTAAGCGGGGCAAAAAAAAAACATTGATGGTATCGAAATCATCATAGATAATCACAGTTTGACATTATCATCAAATTAGAATTAAGAGAAAACATATTTCAATTAACATTATTGTATTCATCATCGTTATTATATCGACTGCGAATACTACAAGACTTGATACATAATGTGTTATATTTTGTACTGTACATTCTTTTGCGAGAATGGCGACATTTTTAGCGAGTTGAAAAGGATTGAGTTATTTTATTTTATTTCACCCAATGTTGCATAGTCATCAAAAGGCAGAAGATCTGCGCCAAGCAATACATAACTCATACCTTCAAAATAGTATGGTTTAAATGAGAACATTCAGAGGTTCGATGTCTCATTTCATTAAAAGATTCGTCACAGATAAATCGAACATGCCTTTCATCCGTTTAAAGGGAAGTAGGGAAAATCAAGGCTGTCTCTGGTCACGCACGGATCGTACAATGTGACTTAACGAGAATCGATCAATATTGTCACTTTCACCCAACAAAGAAATAACAATAAGTATCAATGATTTTCTTTGTTTTGTTCCCCCGTATCCTGACCCCTCTTCGTGCAATGTTGGTACAACACATGTAAAATGCGTCCATGACGCAAAAAGAAACAATGTCCGGTTTAGTCTCCTTTCCTTTAGTCATATTTTTGTTAGCGACATGCATCTATCAAAATAATGTTTTGACTTCTCAATACAAAAAAAAAAACATTGTTTGCTCTGAGAAGTACTTATTACCTGGTACAAAGGAAAGGTTTTAACACCTTCTTGTTTCGTGTATGCCCAGGGATTACTTTGGCAAACGTATTTGCCCCATTTTATTTGCCGATGCATTAACGAAACAATGGATTCGAGTGACTAGCATGTAACTGAGCGAAATACAAATATATTTGATATATGTTGGGGGGTAATGATTACTACTCCAACACCTGACGGCTGATGGAGAAATGCCTAGGTTTAATCCACTGCCTGACACATTCAATGTTCAGAGCGTTGCTAATCAACCGATCAATCAATTTTTAGAACTTCAAGGGATCTAGTAACGATGTTGACAAATGTACAAACTAATGAAGGGGTTGATAACATGTGTATTTATGTGATCTAATATGTCCACTGAGTAATATGAACAATTTCCATGGTAGATGAATTCCATAAGACCGAGTAATGTGCGAAATGCAAAGTGATACTTAACTGCACAAACGTTGCACACAGTTGACATTTCTCCAGTGGAGAATTACACATCCGAACGCTTCAATCATAAATATCTCTCTAACGAAAGGGAAATTCGAAGAACTGAAACATGTTGCTTATTATTGGTACGAATACAATACGGTATGAGAGAGCCATTAGAGTAAGCAAATAATTACCGTTGGTGAAGGTGATGGGACAAACTATCACTTCCGAGGCGATCTGGATGTAGCTATCTTTCCGAAGCGAAGCTGAGGAAAGATAGCGTATACATTCAGATCGCAGAGGAAGTGATAGTTTGCCATCGCCTGAAACCAAAAGGTGATTATTTGCTTTATATTCCACATCGGAAACATTTCACTGGTAGGGTCTACGAGAAAGACAATCTAACTGTTTCGTCGAGCATCTAATCTCGTCGAGCATCTTTCGCAAGCTAAAACAAGACCTCCACTCGCAGGAAGCTTTCATAACACGCATATCTATGGACAGTGCATGCAGTACTTACGTACGTACATCACCGCGGTGGCCGTGGTCGCCTGCATTGAAGAGAGTACCCAGTGCAACGCACTTTCACCGAAGATAGTACCCAGTGCAACGAACTTTCACCCAAGATAGTACCGAGTGTAACGAACTTTTCTTCTACCCTCAATGATGGGCGAAACTATGTTTCATCACGTGATCAACTTTTGCCCAATCGTAGAGCAAGATTCTTAGTATGTAGAATATAATTTTAAATAACTTGTGTGGATTTGTTGACATTTATATTACTAGCATACGACTGCATACTGATATCCCTCCCCCCCCCCCCAAGTTTGCCCCTCAAAATAATTCTTTGTCCCTAACCAACCCATTCTCCTCCAGGTGATATGATGGGAATTAATACAAAATTAACCAATTCTGCAGTCTACGGACTGTTCCCTCATGATGGGACCCCACCCCTCCCACTTCCACTGTTCAGAAGCTTTGTTTGGGGGGGGGGGGGGGGGGGGTATAGGGGGCATGTTTTGTAATAAGGGTTGGATATATATTGCTGCAAATGACCTGTACAATTATCAATTCATTGAGAATTTAAGTGGAATGAATTTGCTGGCACTCGAATATTAAATTGCCACACGGTATAATAAAATTGCCACACGGTATATAATATATCATATATTTATAGTAATGGTAGTATGTTCAAATTTATCACAGATAGTTACGTCGCAATAAACACTAATTAATACCTTCCCCATATTACCTGCCTTTTAAACTGTATGCATTAATTGATTTACTTTCGCTTTGGAGTAGCTATATATGCGCATGTAATCTATCGGTTTAATCACGAAATAATCAATCAGGCTGGTTCATTCGCCATCTGTTTCATACATAACTCAGTAGGCATGATAATGTGTCACAAAAGAGTGACTGGCTAACCGAGGTTTTTAAAATGTTGCGCTTGCGACAATATTGAATAAGCATGGAACAGGTTTGGTTTTTCGAATTTCCCTTTCGTTAGAAAGATATTTACGATTGAAGTGTTCAGATTCTTAACTATCCACTGGATAGTCATTACTGTGCACAAAGTCAGTGCAAAGAGTTCGCGAATATCACTTTGCATTTTTGCTCATTAATACTCAGTCATACAACATCAATTTAACGTGGAATATACCAAACATTCATCACTTTCTGCACATGCCTACAAAGTTACAAGATCCCTTTAATCAAAATACGTAATTATTTGTTCTCAAAAGTCAAGTATTAATTTCCTTTTCTAGTAAAAATAAGTCTTTAGAAAAACCCAATTACCTCATATCAGTTACGTAATAAAAGTCTTACAATGGTATTGGTATTTGTTGACCAAAGTCTAACATTTCATGGTTTTTTTTTAAAGATCACATTAATAACCATGTTATTTTCCAATTAATTTTTCATCATATTTCCCATTCCATTTCCAGTACCTCCCAGAACTATGGACAGAGGAACTCCAGCGCTCGTTGTCCAACCCTCTCCCTCGCAGTTCTGCCTTTTCGCCAACTCGATCGCCAACTCGAGGCCGAAGCTCCCTGGCCGCTCGACGTCGTACACCAAGAAGTGCCTCGGTCGATGTCCTCCGTCAGCGAAGAAAAAACTTCAAGGTAGACGGCGTCTACGCCTCACATCAGGTAGGTATTTAGACCTATGCCATACACCTAAACCCTCCCGCCCTCCATATAAAAAACTAACTCAGGTTTTGAACTTAAAATGTGGACACAGTTATGCGCACACAGAGCCGACTCGACCCGATCCGACTGATTTTCAGTCAGGCTATAGCCCGGCTAGAGTCGGCTTTGCTCAGTCGTAGCCGATTCAACATGTTGAATCGGCCTCGAATGCAGGGGTGTCGATCCTGGGGGGGGGGGGGGGGGGGGGGGGCAGGGGGGCGGTCGCCCCCCAAATGAAAATATTGGGGAGGGGCGAACATATAATTTCGCCCCCCCCCCTCAATAATTCAGAAAATGAGGAAGAAAAAAATCGAGTGATATAATGCCAAAGAGGGGAAAGACACATTTATCAACAATTAATCTTCAAAAATAGCCGTTTTTTAGTTTGAAAAGGACTGTAAATTTCTGTTTTGCCGCGCGCTTCGCGCGCATATTTATACAATTTCTCATATTGCAAGTTTCATTTTGGATGCGGGAACTCACCTTTCTAAATGTGTTGGGTAGTGTAATTTCTCAAAAGCACACCTCAAACGAAGTTATTAAACCCTCATCTATATAGATAGCACACCGTCACAGAAAATAAATATAATCTGAAATATATATCTTTCAGTCAATTCGGTCCATATGCGCTGAACGCAAATCAAATTGGAATATATCATGTCCCCCCCACATTTGAAAGTAGAGGAGATTGCCCCCCTCCCTTTGTCATTATGTATGTTTGTTTCCATACTTATATACTTCATATTACGTGAAATTTCTGTCTCATGTGTGCACCAAATCGCACAATTTCACGCCCAAATATACAAAAGCTCCCTACTGTGGGAGGGGGACACCCCCTCCCACACCCTCCCCCGCTCGGTCGCTTCGCTTCCTCGCAATGTCTCTCCTTCACTTTTGAGAAGTTGTTGACGCCCTTGCTTAGTTTCATGGGAGCCCAATGCCCTAGACTATATCGATGGCTCTATTGTATACAGGATCACGCGTGGATCCATCTCATGCAAGACTCAATCTTTTCCTCGCTATGCCCTTTAAAAGTACGTTACGAGTAGGTTCACTATTGTATACAATTTTAACACCCATGATAGGAGTTGCACATGTCTGCAATCTAAAAGCTTCCGGGGGCTCCGCCCCCTGGACCCCCATTATTGTCCCCAAATGTGGGTGCCCCCCAAAGTCAGGTCTTCGAGCTATCAAGACACTTTCAATGTGCGCATAATAAAACTTCCGGGCATGCCAATGTGGGGCTTTTAGCTCTTTCAGTGGTCACTCTGGATTTTTTCTTCTTCTAATTTCGCCCCCCCCCCCAAATTGCAAAAACGGATCGACGCCCCTGCTCGAATGATCTCCCACTGGCTCTTGACCGGCAAAACAGGAGTCCTGAGGCAACGTATATTGAGCTGAACTGACTGAAAACCAGTCGGATCGGGTCGAGTTGGCTCTGTGTGCGGAGGGCTTTAGTTACCCAAATCATCAATTCACAATTGTTTACGTCATAGAATAGTTCCAGTGAGACTTTAATAATTTCTTTCATTTTTTTTTCTGGAGATCCTCAAAGACGAAATACTTATAAATATAATGGAAATGTATAATGTATGTAATTCGTGATCCATATTTTCTTATAATGTCATCACGATGATTTATCAAAATTAGCCGATATGTATATTTTCATGACAAATATTATTTACATAATTTTAAAATGTAATTTATGTAGTCCATGATATTCAATCTCATTTAATATTCTCGTAATTATTTTTCAAAAATAGCCTAGATGTGATAATATGCTCTTGTCCAATATTTGTTTCCAGATATCAGATAGAAAGCCCATGATACAGCCGTACGACGCCGTCGACGACAAGCACGCAGCCGGATACATCGGGCAGCCCGCCGTCCAGGGTCTGATGGACCTGACTCTAGCGGATACGTCGAAAGACCAAACAGATAGGCCTAATAGTAGGCCTAGGTCGAAACCATCCTCGCCGAGAAAAGAACGGTGAGTATTTACAGGGACATTTCAGTGTCCCCCAAAGAAAGACAGAAAAAACAGACGCGCGAACGAACGAACGAACGAACGAATGAACGAACGAACGAACGAACGGACGGACGAACGAACTAACTAACGAACGAACGAACGAAAAACAAACAAACAAACAAACAAGCAAACAAACAAACAGTCCAACGAACGAACGATCAATGAAACAAACAAACAACAAACAAAAAATCATACATACAATACAAAAAAAAATCATACATACATACAAACAAACAAACAAATGTTCATACTTACAACAAACAAACATACATTGCATACAAAAACACAGACCATACATAAATGCGTCGTAAGAAAGGAAGCGGTCAATGTCCAATTCTAGACGCTAGAACGAGAAAGGAAAGGGTTTGGAGCAGAGAGGGATATAGCCTGCGGGAACCAGCTAGCAAGAGGGTAGTGACAATTCGTGCAGGTCTGGACCCATATTCATAAAAACCATGCTAGTTGTAGGCCCTATAGTTCCTTGCCAAGTATATTTCAAATTATACGGTTTAGTGTGCAACATACAGTTTCCCTAGTCCCCAACTAGGGTTAGCTGATAGGTAAGCCAAAGTAGGTACCCTTGCACTAATTTAACCCTAGTAAGCAAATAAAAGATCTTGTCTTTAATTCTTAGCCATGTCATCCAAAATATACTTAGCAAGGAACTAAGCTAGCGAGCTTTCATGAATATGGGCCCAGGCCATTATAGAGTTGTGAATGTGATAGAGTTACAAAATAATAACTCTCTGGTGGTGCCACGGAATTTAGAAGGTTTTGCAAAAGACCAATATAAGAAAATCACTGAGAGATGGCGCGCTAACTTTTGGTTTTATATCGATGATCGGACACCAATATGCTGAATGGGTGCGATCACTGTCAGTGGGTGCGATCCACAGTGCGAATCGGTGGTGTAGATCGGTGGTGCGAAAGGGTGCGATAGCGTCAGCGATCCCCAATCGTTTACCCAATCGTTTACTTGTTGCTATGCAACGAACAGGTGGTTTGGTATACTGCTTGGTAGCGAGCGTAGCGTGCGCTTATGTTTACGTGTATACAATAGTAAACATATACTACACTTCCGCATTGTGTCAGTGATTGTGTCATATAACACACGCAAAGAAGCGAAACATATAGATACGACTGGAAGCCATAGTAGTTCGAGTTTTAATTTGATTTCTTTAATTGGGAAGGAAAGGACCCCACATTTACCAAAATGCCTGACAGCGCTGCAAAGAAAACGAAGAAGACCCAACGTGGGCCACCAACACCAACTGTGGAAGAATTCGAGGAGTTGGAGAAAAAATTCTTATTGGATTGCATCGCGGTTGATAGTATTGCTAAGGACTATTCGCAGACACAGCCGAAACTCGGCCCCGCTATCCCGGCGTATAATTCGCAGAAGGACAAGCATGTTGGCGTGTATTTCAATCGCGAGGAAGTTCCAACGACTTTGAGGAAAACGGGACAGGTAACAAACTTTTTAAAAAAATAGAAGAAACATAAACATGAGTGATAAATGCACAATCCATCAAATATATTATGGCATTAATAAGAATCACCAGCGTTTTGTTTTCACTCGTCTTTGTGAAACAGAAACCTAGTAATTGATTTTTATAATTATTGCACCAGAAAATGATATACCACAAATATGCTCATTCATAAGCAAAATATATAATATATAGGTACAAAATAAACGGGTGTTACTAATATTGTAATAAGCATAATTCATCAATATTTAAATACTTTCGGGGAAAACTTAACTTGATTCCATCATTTACGAAAATGCTTTACAATTTATCAGTAGGTTGTCGGCAATAAGCTTACTCTTGAAACAATATTTAATCAATATGTTTTAGAAATTATAACTTGTGTTACCACAGACAATATTGGACATTCTTTGGTCTCTACCAAATCGTGCCAATGGCCCGCGACTTGAAATACGTACAAATTGCTTAGAGCATCAGTTCTTTTTGTTGTGCATGCCAAGTTGTCGGCACGCTTTGATAGAGAATGCCCTCAACTTGGCTTAAACAGTTTGTCAAACTTTGTGAATACTCAAAAGTTTTTAAGGGAGTTTTTTTTTTCATCGAACAATTGACAATTTAAATAATGAATCATATTTGTAAGCATCACCTCAAATATTACAATATCATTAATTTTAGGTTAACAGAACTGTTATACACTGATGGCCCCTTCAGTGTATACAAGTTTAGTAAAAGAGCTAATAAAGCAAGGCCCCCCAAAACATCAGATTTATCTCAAGTAGCATTTATATATTCAATATTTCAAAATAATTTTTCTTGTGTTCCAGGACAAAGGAGGCACCTCCATTGACGGACCAGTCATTGACCGCTTCATTGAGTCCGGGGCGGGGTACCGGTACCTCCACGCTCGTAACCAAGCACCAGGCTCTGCCAAAGGTACGTTGTAATACTGTAGCAAAGCTATGGGGGGCTCGTGCCCCCCCCACACCAATTATTTGTTGAGGGCTTTAAAGCCCAAATCCAGTTTCGGGAAAGTAGCCAAATTCATCTATATTGATCAATATTGTTGAATATGTATTGAAATAGGGCTTGTGTGGTAAAATCCGAACCTATAGCATCGTTAAATACAGAAATATCGGAAGAAATCCAATATCCGCCTGTGAAATTCATAAATCCACCGCCCGTTCAGACCTGTCAGCGCTGCTAGTGCTGGGGGAGATATCGACAAGCTAGGGACAAGCCCGTATAGCGAGCACCTCGTGTACACCTCGTGGTCGTAATACACGTAGCGTATGAGCGATTCCGCGTTGACGATATCTATCCGGCCCTAGATCAATTTATAATTTTGCAAATATATCAATTAGTAGACGGTTTCTTGGCCAAATTTGGATAATCCTATATTAGTACAATTATATTCTTTCACATTATTGTTAATAAGAGCTTCCATTTCATTTTTTTGAGAGGGGGGCATTTCCAAAACTGGCCTTTACCTTTAAGGTAAGGCTTATTAGAAAATTATAATGTAGTGGGCTGGGTATAACAAAACAATTATGAAATATATATATATTCACATTAACTCCTACGGGGCTCGGTTTGATTTTGTTTTAAAAGTGTAGTTAATTGTTTTTATAATTATTTGTTATTGAATTGAATTGAAAGTGGTTTATTGAATTAAAGAAAAACATAACAGCTAGACAGCTAGTACTTCAGATTCCAGAAAAAAATAAGCATGTTTTACCTGAATAATTGGAGACAATTTCATTTTAACAGAGGTATATATATATATGACAGTCTTCATTGTTTCTTTTCTTTGTAGCTGGTCATTCCAAAGACCAAATAAACGGCCACGCCCAGTTCATGCAAGAAGTCAAGCCCATCTTTGGTTACCACGGTAACTACGGATACCGACGAAACAATCCCTGGCTTAGGCAGATGCCCTCTCCATTTGGTGTGGACGTCAGGTCACCGACGCACTGAGCTACACAACAGCACTGTTGAATTAATGGTGAATTATCTACGTTATCTGTTTACCGGGATCTACACGTTACTCAGTTGACATATGCAAAAAACGAACAAAGGGTCGATAAAGTGTGTATTTCTGTGATCCCATATGTCTACCGAGTGATATGTGAAAATTCCATGTTAAATGGGTTTTTTATGGTCGAGTAATGAGCGAAAATGCAAAGTTATAGTTGTTAACTCAATGCCATAACTTTGTACACAGATGACACGCTATGAGACTACAAATAATGATAACGGACATTTTAAGGTTTGTCTTTGTTTTGGCCTACAAAATTTGGTCGTGGCGATTATGGCTCAATGCTAGGAACATTGGCACTAGTGCGATCACTACTTTAAGACTTGTCATGGAGCCTGTCTATAGAGGTCACCTGTCTTCTGTGGTCACTTCCTGTTCTCTTAGGTTTTCACTTTACACAGGTTTGACTGTATTAGCCTGTACATGATGGCATAAAGTTATTAATTAGTGGCCATGGGATATTTGTAGACGGAAATCTTTTTGAAATGCAAATCAATCACAATTTTCATTATCATCTTGATGCGATAAAGAACAAATTCAAACGTTGCCTTTGTATAGGCCTTCTGTTTAATTCTATGTGTAAAGAAGTTGCTGCACAGTTGCCGCATTATGTAATCGATGTGACTTGGGTCTTGTGCTAGTTCCGGGCCCAACCTGACATCTATTTAACATTCATGTTTAATAGAGGAGCAATAGAAATGTGATGTTGTAACTCCTACTCCTTTTTAATTTATAATAGTTACATTGATGACTGTTTAGGTTATAGTTTAATAACACGGGCACATGATTGTGCTACACTTAAATGCATGCAATTTCCATGCATTTCTTTTCTGTAATACAGTGGAACCTTGTTATAATGTTCTAGGACCTTTCTGACCATACAAACTTTCCTTGTATATATCAGGGAATAAGAAACAAACGAACATAAAAGAGCTGGGACCAGCACATTTACAGTGTTGTGAGAGGGTTTTGTTGTATCAAAGCTCATTACAACATGGTTCCACTGTATAGTGATGTTATATCACATGTTGTGTATTTATGAGATTTATTGGTGTATATGATTAAGCAGGTCTTAGTCATGAAAGAAAGAAAGAAGAAAGAAGGTCTAATAATAGTTTAATGAAGTAACAAATCAAAGAAATGTAGACTTGGTATGCATTTCTATTGAATTTAACTCCTTTAGTGCCAAGCTCGCATATTTGTTACAATACACACAAATGCCATAGAGAATTAAAATCCCTGGCATTCAAAGTGTTAAAACTCAATATGTGTAGTTTAAAACTAAATAAATAACAGAATCGTGATGGAAAACTTTTGAATGATCTTGAGTTGCCTATATATGTATATGCAAACTGTCAAAGTGTTCTTTTTGCTTGAATATGTACATGTATATATATATATATTTTAAAACAAAATATATATGTATGATATGTTTTCTTTTAGACGTTGTACATAAACTTGAAGCTATTGCACCAAAAGAAGCAGAAATATGTATACATTTCAACATTCAAAACCTTCAATGGACTCTACAATTGTATTTAAGTTTGTTGTATTAATTTCAAGACCATAATGGAGATCACAAATTTCTTCATAGTTTCTACTCTCATCAAGTTTAGCTAATGAAGTAACATAGAAAGGTTGTAAAGATTAAATTTTGTTTATAAACTTAGTCTACTTTCATTCCAAAGGATTTCAAACATTCATTCCAACTGCATCCATTTTCTAGCAATTCTGTGGTCTTCTGTACATACCATACTGAATCATGTCACTCATTACGTGTGTCTACTTTGACATTTGTTTTGTACAGGATGTTGCTAGGGATGGGCAGAAATACTGGTAGCTATATGTGATGAACTGCTGCAGAAAGAGTTGCAATCAATTGTACAAATTAAATTAATTGCAAGTCAGATCATGCATGGGACTATACATGCGCAAATTTGATTGGTTCAAATTTGAATATTTTCCAATTTGCAATCAATTGCAACTTTACAATCAACGGCAACCGTCTCTTTCTGCAACGGGACCCTGGTTAGATGACGTGGTTAGATAGGCTCATAGTGCATAATTAAACATTTGAAAAAGCTCACATTATATTTGCTCTGGCGACAAATTTCTTGGAGAGTTTTTATTAAAATGATATATTTTAGGGGAAAGGAGAATATTTAGAAAATAGGTTTAGAATTTGATTTAGGACTTTGGTTAGGGTCAGAATCTGTCGGTTTATAAAAAAATGTATAGTCGCTGGAGAACTTGTCGTTGAACCAATGCATGCTGCATGCATAATTAGATCTGCTCATAGTCTATAATTATCGCAAAACATGTTACACAACATATTCATGTATATTGAAAACTACAATATTTTATATTTAATTTGTCTTCCTTTCTAGCTTTTTAGCCTCAGGTTAGACGACGGTGTGTCAGTGATATTTCACACTACAACTAGATCATATTGTAGATAACCAAGATTTCATACACATGAATAATCATGGAGGTTATTTTTATCGGAATTTCGATGTTGTATCTTTTTTGAAGTATTGATTTGTTATTTTGAAGGTGCATGAATTATAGGTATCCGGAATACATTGTAGGTATGCATGGTTGTGTGTAAATAAAAAGCTTTAGAAAGTAAACTTAAATATTATGTAAATGGCAATAAATGCATACTTTGTATTATTTACAATGTGAATCTTGTGTACATGTTATTTGTTCTGGGCCCACACTTTTGTGTTAGGAGCCACCAAATTTGGACGAGTCTTCATTTTACTTGCCTGAACAGGCTGAATCCAACATACATATCAGATATGGGCCCCGTTGCAGAAAGAGATACAATCGATTGTAAGTTACAATTAATTGTAAGTCAGATCATGTGTTCTAAATGCGCAAATCTGATTGGTTGAAACGCGCAAATTTTCTGACTTACAATTAATTGTAACTTATGATCGATTGTATCTCTTTCTGCAACGGCCCAGGAAGGGTTATACAAAAAATCAAATTAACTTCCATGGGGGGGGGGGGGGGGGGGGGGCGGGACAGTTTGGACAACTGGGCTGGTATTCAATTCAATTAAGTAAGAAATTTACTTAGCATTTTCTAGGCTGAGAACTCGACTTTTTGACTTATACTTCAGTAAAACAAAATCTAAATGTAATATTTGAAGAAATTATGACACCAACATTTATGTAAGATTTTCAGTTGATGAATTAGTCAAATCTCAATGACTTACTTAAGCTAAACTTTGACTGAAGTATAGAATTGAGTACCGGCCCTGAGCCCCGTTTCATAAGCATGTTGTAAGTGTCCAATTATTGTCAACAACCAATCAGCATGGGGCATTGAAGCTGTTGCCATGGTAGTTACAATAATTGGACACTTACAATTGCACAAGTTTTTATGAAAGAGGTCCTTTGACAAGAACAGCATTCTTGGGTGTTTTTAGTGTGGGTATGTTTTTACATCAATGTATGTGATATACAGGGTGATCAGAAAAAACAGGCCCCTAAAATAGTTGCAACTTTGAATTCATACAGTTTTTGTTAATTTAATGTTTGGCACATAAATAGCTTTTTTGTATTAATGGGAATAGCATTTTTCTGGTCACCCTGTATATGTTTTATATTGTTTTGAATGTATACATGATATATACCAGCCATAAAACTAAAGAAGATCATATATGTTTTAATACAAACGGGATACCTGCGGTGTCCCTCAGGGATCGGTAATCGGCCCCTTGCTGTTTACCATGTACATTACACCAATCTATAACATCATATCTGCACACGGACTGCAATCAATGATGTACGCAGACGATGTTCAAATCTATATATCGTTCAAGCCATCGGATCGCGATACAGCCATCACATCTATCGATGCATGCATTAGAGACATAAAGATGTGGTCCACCAAAAACAAACTTGCCCTTAATGATAGTAAAACTGAGGTGATACACTTGTCCTCACGTTTCCGTCCCAGCGCGCCAACTCCGACATTGATCACAGTTGGTGATGCACTCGTCCACTCATCATCCGAAGTCAGGAATCTTGGGGCCGTGTTCGATGAGCACATGACAATGCGACCTCATGTTAAGAAGATCTGTCGCACAGCTACAGCAGCCATCCATAAAATAGGACGTATTCGTAACCAGCTCGACAAACAGACCACCGTAAAACTCATTCACGCATTTGTAACTTCACGCCTAGACTCAGGAAACGCACTACTCTCAAACATGCCAGACCAAGACATCCAACATCTCCAGAGAATTCAAAATATATCTGCAAGAATCACCGAACGGGCCAGACGCACATCCCACATCACACCAATTCTGCACAATCTACACTGGCTACCAATGGACAAACGAACTCATTTCAAAATTCTTCTCATGACCTACAAAGCTCTTCACGGACTTGCACCTTCCTACATCTCACATCTTCTAGTTCAATACACTCCACGTCGCACCCTTCGTTCCCAGAACCAACACCTCCTGCACATACCCCGTGCTCGCACTCAGACATATGGACATAGATCATTCTCTTTCATCGCACCAACCCTCTGGAACAATCTGCCACTTCACATCCGGAAGGCATCAACACTATCTTCTTTTAGAACCGTACTTAAGACCCACTTGTTTTCTAATTAGTTTCGTGTTTTTGTTCATGTTAAATTGACTGTATTATATATTTTTGAAATGTTTGTAAATATTGTAAAGCGCATAGGGAACCAATTTGGTTATATGCGCTATATAAGCTGAAATTATTATTATTATTATTATTAAAATCCCCTTCAAACAAAAAGACAGTATCTATACTAGGCATATTATTCCAACAATTTTATTTTTCGCAGCAAAGTTACATATGATTTGACATGGAAATATACGTATACATAATGTATATATGTGCTCAAAATGCTCAAAGTCCCTAAATGTAAAACTGATACAAATTTAGAAATAGCGTTAATGTCATTGCCTTATTTATTACCCTGTTTGTACATATTCAAAGGCTGTTGTTACCAAACTATATATATAACAAGTTAACAAGTTATATATCACTGAAAAATTGAGATTTTGGAGAATTCAACAATACCATAATTATTATCTAATTGAAATATTGTGACCTTATTATCATTATTTTGGCACCAGGTCGCATATTGCATTTTGGTTAACCATTTCAATGATTAAGTTTTAACCCCTTGACTACGGGAACAGAGTTGGCTGTGTACAAAGTCTATGGGGGATTTCAGAATCCCGTAGTGAACGGGTTAAAGGACCTATAGCGTCTAGATGGCCTAATTTTCACAATTCGGCTCTCTATGTGTAATTTTTCCTGAAGAAAAAGAATTTGGCAGTCATTTCTCATGAAATCAATCAATTTGGGGGTAATTAGTAAATATAAAATTGTCCTGGGAACGCCCCTTTTAAATAGCCAAAATGTGACGTCATCTAAAGTACGGACTAATGAACTAAATTCTGTAGATGACGCGTCATGACGTAAGCCAATGAATTGTCAATCACATTTTCAATCATGCTGCCGATTCTGGACCCTAAATGTGGGTGGGGTGTAAACTGGCTGCTAAATGAGATTTGGCATCAGAAAATTAGTCTTAAATCACTACTGTGTTTATTTTCATGGATTTTTTTTCGGCAGACCTATTTTACAAGTCATCAACTATGGAATAAGTGCCAAAGTACGTTGTATTCTTTAGGTCCTTTAAGAACTGGCATCAATTTGGGGGACCATTTCTTCAGGGGAAATATAACTCACAACACAACATTATGTAACAGAGGAAATACAAATTCAATAATACAGTAATTAGCTAGTAGGATTTCGTTGATCTGGGATAATGATTCAAAGTTAATTATGAAATGTAATATTTTTGTAAATCCAGCCAGAATAATTTTTGTGAAATATTGCATATATATAATATTGCCAGAGCCACCAACATTAAAATTCAACAATTGGGAAGATTTAGGGAAACTTCATGAGAACTCAGGGAGATATCTATCAAATGCATACAACCCAATATAGGGCCTACATTTTCGATCCTAGAAGATCTCCTTCAGAGGCTAAATGACCTAAATGACTATAATAAAAATGTCCATTGGCTGATGGAATGAAATCCGACATGGGTCTATTTTCAGAGGGTCTCCTGCGAAATCAGGGAGACTTGGCAGCTCTCTATTGCATGGGCAACTGTCCTTCAAAGCTGGCGACGTCAAATGGCATTAACCAAACTTTATGGAATCAAACAAATTACAAAGAGTTTTTAAAAACACTAAGCAGATTATATCTTTTGCAATTATTTATGGAAGTTTGTAAAATGGAATCTCTTTAATGCAAGCTCTGTTATAACAAGGTACCCAATACTGTATATAGCAAGAAAATTTCACAGGTCCAGGTTCTATGTATTTTATTATTTGTAAGCCCTTAATATACAAAGAGATATCTTCAGGGTAGGAAATATACGGGGGCTGAGGGCGATTTTGCCCCCTAATTTTCAAAATAGCCCCCTGAAATCAGTAGGTAGCCCCTAAAATTAGCATCTATAGTATAGGGTATTATGTGGAAAATGTCTGGATATCCATCAGATTGGAAAAGTAGCCCCCTAAATTAAAAAATTAATTCCTGCATTGGATATCTTATATAACATGGTACATCCAATGGACCCAAGATGCTTGTAACGATGAGGTTTTGGAACTTTCAATGTGAGGGACATATGGTCAATCTTATTAACTACATAAATGCACTTAAATGTTATATAATAAAAATAAAATTTAACAAACTAATTTCAGATTTTAAAACATCATAATGCTGATCATCCACATTGACATCTACGTACATTAAAACTAGACATCTGATATAGCATAATGTATGTTTTATTTCTCTACTTCAGCCTATAATATATTCATCTATTGCACATATTAATATCATGACAATATCCTCTCTATATATACATGTTTAATCAATTTGCATTTCAGATTAGTTCATTAGTAGAAAAGTATAAAAATAAAATATTTCTTCAAAGTAAAAATTGTACTCTTTTCACACAGCTAAATGTGCACAAAGTGCTACAAAACACAAATAAAAACTTGTTTATAAACTTAACATTACAAAGCACCAAAGTATATGACCAACAATACATGGAGGAACATTGGACAAACAAAATTATAATCAATTTAATCGCACAGTGCATGATCTATTTAGTAGTATATCTATAGTATATGCACAAAATGGAAGGAATTTTCACACAAAAGCTTTTCATTGATTGCACACTGCACAGCTCATGATAATCGATTGCCCCTTATATGTAAGATATTATAATTACTATAAATTTCCTTTATAATAGTAATAAACTCAACTTCCAGTTGATTTGTGGACAAGATAATTTGTGTATGGTACTGCATGAAGGTAACCTACTCCATTTCCATTCAATATTCGAAAAACAAACAAACAGTGGAACCTTGTTATAAAGCGCTCTGATAATTATGCTGGTCTGAGCACTTTATATTCTTTTTGATTTATTACAGTGGTATAACCAGACACGTAATATAACAATGTGCATGACATTTTCATGATCCCATGGTCCTTGTAACGTGGTTCCACTGTAAAAGAAAGACAACATTACATGTCTGAAAGACTTCTAACAAAACAAAAACAAAACAATATCAATAAAAGATATCAACGAAAAACAGCTGCTTCTGTTATCGAAACAAACTTTAGCACTATTTCATACTTAGTTAAACAAATGGCTTTGAGTTGATAGTTCGGAATTCTAGACTTCATGTTATTCTAAAAGATGGCTAGCAACGCAGGGCAGTGAGTAGTCATAGCTTAGCAGTGAGTAGTCATAGCCTAGCAGTGAGCTGATTAATATATTAATAATAATACAAAGTTGTTTGACATAGATGAACTCTTTGGATGACAAAAAATAACAAATTCTCAATCTGTAATAACAAGATAATGGTGCAATATAACTAGATTTGGCATGATACATAAGTTCTTGATTGTCAACAATATTATCACCTATCTATTAAAATAGTCAAGAAGTAAATTGCAGAAACGCATTTCCGAACTTTACAATTACTCATAATTTCACCCAAGATGGCACACTGATAACATAGACATGTTACATCGTAATGAAAGAATTTCAGCTAGCTTTGGTAGATAAATGTTAGAATGTAATAAACAAGACATAATCTTTATAACAAGTCAAACGCATCAATGGAACAAAATAATACAAGAATCTTAGTTCTGAGATGAAAGAAATACATCATCTCTTCATAAGATGGGTTCAGCAGATTAAATGGAAAGATTATCTACTGAAAATGATGGCGACTAACGCTACGAGTCCTTCAGGAGAACGTCAAGTGCATCAGTAAACTTGAGGACATCGATGAGTCTCTTGAGTCCAAAGTCTTCCTTGATGCTTGCGTAGAAGAACTCTGGCGCCTCCCGCCTCATCTTGTAGAGCTGGTTCAGCAGCCTACCATTATACTCGGCAAGAGACGGACGCAGACTGCAGAGGAAAGTAAGTCCACACATTTCAATTAAGATAATACTAACGAATGTAACGATACTACATTGAATAAAAAATAATTATGAAAAATGACATAGTGCATCATCTTGTGGTGGTGGTGGAGAAGCCAACTGTTATACTTAGCAAGAGACAGACACAGACAGCAGAGAAAATAAAGTTCATTCATTTTTATTTAGAGGGATCCAACACCCCAAAATAAATTTGCAACAAATGATAGAGAATAATTTTCGTAGAACATTCCACTAACAATTTCAGAAAAATAGGATCCATAAAATTGACCAATCAGAATCAGAATTTGACCAATCATCACCTAACCAAATTATGTGTTTATGGGTCTGCAGAAGAAGAAGACTAATCTGTTGTCTAGGAACCATCTCCAAATGAACACAATAGATACACACAACTTTGGCGCATACAGAACTTAAGGGCTTTTTTAGTTCCATTAGTTTTGGTGATTAATTGCATTGCCTATGTTCATGAATTACACAAACCTTTGCAAGATGTTGGATATCTATTTAATATTGAATAATGGTATTAAAATAAATAAGACTGTGTTGTTCATTTACGTGAATGTTTCCATTTAAGATTGTTTACAACAACAACAACAACAATAATAAATAAATACAAAGAGGTCTGGTGGTACGTACTACTCAAGTTCATTCTCTGAAAGCCAGTCCTGGACCTGTGTAGAGGACCAGTCTAGACTCTCCATCCTTGAGGATATCCCTGCGCTTTCCAGGGGGAATGTTATCGTAGCACCGATCAGCTCACCATCGTCAGTCTCTGGATGGTTAATATGAGTAGAAAGAAGAGACAATTAATGATTGGACATTCAAGAAGGTGGTGGGGGAGGGCACTTTGCAAAAATTGAACATGCATTAAGTTAAAGTGTATAGAATACTATGGCGCTTTAATTTCTTTAAAACAAATTCATTTCAAATTCTCTTTTCGGTAACACAATTCATAGATAAAGGTCACAGTCCCTAATTCTTGCAAATGTGTTTTTTAAAAAGGTGTTTACACTTGAGAAAAGTCACAAAACGGAATAGCAAGATCTAAAAGCCCCCTCCGACCTGTAGGGGCTAAAACTAGGACAAGAAAAGGTTACAATTCAACAGTGAAAACAGCTATCATAATTTCAAAAGATAAGAAAATTGTGTGCCCTTGTAACCATACCTTTAAAGTGAATAATCTTCACGCTCAGAAAAAACATGGAACAGGATGGTGAGATCTTCACGCATTAATGCATCACATGGAATTATGAGAAGCACCCCCCCCCCCCCCTCCCTTGATCCATTAAGGCTAAAATAATACATCAGGGAGGTATTGCATAGAGAGTTGTGATCAATCGCAAAGATGGGATTAAACGGAAGTAAAAAAGATGCTCAAAGGCTTAACTGTGCATATTTTCTGGTTTAAGAGCATCTTTGTGATTGATCCCAACACCCCCAAGAAAGGGTTACTATTTGCCAAACGGTCATGATTAATTTCACAAAGAAAAACATGTGCCCTGTAAGCCGTACCTTCAGAGTGAATAATCCTTGCCTCCATTGCATGTATCTCCACTTCTCTGATCAGTTTCCTCATCACTTGCTCAATATGTAAGCAACCAGAAAAGTCCATGTAAAACTTGGCACCCAGGATGATGCCAAGCCAACCGTCTGGCCGATAGTGCTCCTCTAGCTTAACCGGGATGATCCGCTTTTGCAGCTGAAACGCATACTCCGCTTCTGCAATGGCAAATCAAAGGTAATATTGGAAAGGTGAGATAAGAGGAATATATGTGACCTTACACCACAAAACGACCAATAAGTCCGGAAAATATATTTTGTTGATTTTCACATGCCATAACGTAGAAGTCATTACCTTTGAAATATAATTTGTCATATTCATATATTCATATATTCATATATATACGAGGGGCGTTCAATAAGTTCAAAGCCCAACCATGAAGGAGCAGGAAGTTGGGTTACCTAATGTTGTGTATGCAATGTTGCATCCTTCACATGGTCAGTGGTGCAAAGCCAGGTCAGTTGTATTCTGTTTCTGATCTAGACAGGCTTTTATTGATGCAATGTCCATTAAAAGTCACTTGCGAAATGTTGGAAAATGAAGCAATGCAAGTTGATGAGAGACATATGCTGCTCGAGGACAATGTGCCTGCTCACAAGAGCCAGGTGACTTTTGAAAAGTTAATAACGGCGGGATTGGTTTGTTGATGATTCCTCCTTATCCCCCAAACCTGGTATCGTTAGATCTCTTCTGACATATGAAGAAACAATCCCAAGATTGTGATTTTCAGGAGGATAATGAGACAAAATCTGCCAATATGTAGGTTTTTGAGAGGTCTTTAAGAGACATCTTCAAGGAGGCCCTTGAGGCCCTCAGGAAAAATTCCGAAAAGCTATTGGCTGTACATCAGTATTATATGGATGAAAGAACACCTGTATATATTAATCGATGTTGCACCTTGACTCCTTCAAGGTTGGGCTCTGAAGTTATTGAACGCCCCTCGTAAAGCTCTTGAAAATGTTCTCAACATATCAAGAGTATCGTATACAAATTGGCAATGGAAACTTGCTTCCTTACACAAAAGCAAGGCGACAGACAAGGTAGCTTCTATTGCAGCTAACTTTTAGGCGTAACTTTCCTGCTTTTCTGAGAGTTTCTTGTGAGATTGTTGCATTTCATTCATTTCAATGATAGAGCTTCCCGGAAAGTAGACATCATGAACACAGTTATTGACAAATAGAAGAAAACAAATGCTACATCGATATCACAAAGTTATAATGATAGAAATACAATAAAGAAAAGTAAGTCTAGACTAACCTGTTCTACAGTTTGGGCTCTCTTTGTATGATTCTGACATACACATGATAATGGCACATGCATTCTCTATAGCCTCGGCCATGGCTTGTAATGTAGAGCCGTACATGCAGTCGACATCCACCCAAATCCTGTAGCCAGCATTCTGCAGTACCAAGGATACAAAATCAGTATTATTATAATTATCACTGTTACATCAATATCATCCTCATCAACATTACAATTATCATCAGCATCATCATTTTCATCATCGACACCACAATCATCATCGTCATAGTAGTCATCATCATCATCATCATCACTATCACCATCATCATCGTCATCATCATCATCATCATCATCATCATCACCACCATCATCTTCATCACCATTATCATCCTCACTATCACCATCATCATCATCCTCACCATCATCATCGTCAATATCATCATCACCATCATCGCCATCTTCCTCCTCCTCCTTCTCATCCTCCACCTCCTCCTCTTCCTCATCATCATCTTCATCTTACCACTAGTGCGTCCCTGATCTGGAGAGCGATTGGCTGAGCATTCCACTGATAGCTGAGCATGATGTGAGGTGGTTTCTTCTGCAGGCTGCGCAAGCTGGATGTACTGCTAGATAACGACGCATCTGTTGGAAACATTATAATACCGGTAATAATAATATGTTACAAGTCAATGTGGCCGAGCTTTTGAGTCTAGCAGATCCTTCGTCTAGATAATGAACAAGACACATTTCTGTACTTAAACATGGAACTAAATACATAAAACATATAGAGAGAAGGTGGGAACAGGTACAGGCTAAGGTGAACAAGAACAAAAGGGGGCACATCCAAAGCTGGAGAGGTATAATAATAGTCCAGCAAAATATAGCACCATCAATATAGAAATTCCATTCCGAGGCGCATCATACTATAAGGTATATTACTACCCTGGTTGTAGCGGAGCTGGCGTTCAACAAAAATCATTTGTAATGCAATTAATTTGTATGTATTTTGAATGTTTGAGATGAAATGAGTATATAAAGGATATCCTTTTTCACAAATCAATGCAAAAAAGTAATATATTCAGGGTTTTATTGACTCCAAGAATTCAGAAATATGCATAGCTGGCAGTGATGTCAAGGAGATTTAATCATGTAAAACCACACCAAATATCCAATCACAGTTGAAAGACAAACTACAGCTAAAAAAGTACAACACATACAAACTATGCAAATGTGCTTATATTGTATGGTCTTTGATTACTTGCAGCTTACTGTTATTTACATAACATAACAACGTAATATTTTGTTTGTAGATTCATTAACATAAAACCACGACAACGCGGGCAGAGGTGATATTTACCCATGTTTAATAATGGTTTTCATACAAATATTAGCCTGTTGCTTGCCAGGAACCTTGTGGTTTATGTACAAAGTCTACGGGGATTTTATAATCTCAAAGGGAACAGGTAAAGATAACCAGAAAATATTAAATATATTGCTTACAACTTTCAAAATCACTTTTTCCCATAAATGTTCATTTTTTTCACTACGAAAACAGAGTTCTTTTTCCATGAAAATCTTACAAATCATTCTTACAATGATCTTGAAACATGATTGTAGTCTCAAACATCACTTAGGGAAAATCTGCTAAAGTTAAGGGATTGCTTTTAAGATAAAGTTAGAAATGATATTGCTTACGGCGTTCACGATCATTATTCTCCATCACCGGTGACTCCTCGTCCTTGTTGATCTTCCAGAGGGATCCCTTGGCTGCCTTGGCAACCTCCATATGGTCACTGCTGCTGAGGGACTTCAGGGCATCTAACCATTCGGATTGGCCTTGGTATGAAAACAAAATATGAACACTGGATTTAACATCTTTCCTACTATTGAAATAATCGAACAAAATTAATCTTAAATTCAAAAAAGTTGTTTTCATCACCCATTGAATTTGTTTGTTCTTGATTTTGCATCATGGTCATTGTCACCAAGGGACTTTTACCCTGAAATCGTATCAATTCATTGGCTATTCAAGATACATAAATGTACCTAGTTTGATGATAATCTGTCACACGGTTCTTGAGATTATAACGTGATCAAGAGCTATGTACGCATATAAAATGAGCCCAGTGACCATTCACCTTTGACATCATGACCCCAAATCTAATTATTTCATTAGCTCCTCAAGAAACATCATTGTACCAAGTTTTATGGTAAACTGTTCTCCACAGAACGGAACGTACGTACATGAAACCGACATAAGGACAGATTACTCGAAAACATAATGCCTCTGGACACTTCATTGCGGAAGCTTAACACCTGAAACAAACTGAATTTGTTGTATTCTACCTTTGAGGTCCCGGCACACTTTGTCTGAGAAGGTGAGATTCCAGATGGCTTTAGCGGCTGCCTCCTGAGTCTCCCTACAATCAACACCCAGCATGCTGAAGATGAGAGGGATTCCGCCAGCATCAGAGATCTGATCACATGATATAAGCATGATATAAGATTAAAAGAGTGAGATTTGATCACATTGATATATATCACTGACACACTTTGTTTAAGAAGGTAAGATTCCAGATGGCGTTAGCAGCTGCCTCCTGAGTCTCCCTACAGAAGATGAGGGGGATTCACTTTGATCGTGCTCAACCAAAATACATTAGGTACTTAGTTTGTGAATCACAAAAACAATAAAGGGTCTGCAGATGCCAGACTAATTAAACGGTTGCTGCAACCGTTTATTATATCGAGCTCTGAAAATCGATAGGTGGTGTGATTTTACTACATTTCGTGATCATTACAACACTTGTCGGCGTTACTACATTCAAGAGATCTAGAAGGTTTGTAGATACGCACCTTGACTTTGTTGTTATCATGGACAGCTAGCCGGCCTAGAGCAGCAGTCAGCTCTTTGTCAGACAGCCCCTGACTTCTCTTGTCCTTGCTGTTTTGGGCCTCCATCAAAAGTCGCACCAGATACTCTATCGTACCTGGAAAACAGAAAGAATATTGTTATGTTATGCAATCTTAATCCTACGTTGTAGTTCACAAAAACATGTTACATGTTCATTCATTCTCATTCCACAGTCATTCTACAGAACAACTTCTTATCTGGCAGCCCCTGACTTCTCTTGTCCTTGTTGTTTTGGGCTTCCATCAAAACATGCACCAGATAATTGATCGTACCTGGAAAAAAGAATGATTATCTTCAGACAAACATTTTCTGCTATCCTTATTCTACAGTCACAAAAAGTACATGTCCTGCAATCCTACTTCACAAAAACATGTTAAATGCTCACAAATCACACTAGAACTGTCATAAATCATACCAGAGGACCAATTTTCCAAGTTCACAGTACCCTACCTTGTCAAACATTGCTTCCTGTCCCTCCTCTACGATGTAAATCCTACTAGCTGAATCAAGGAATCTAGGAATACTTACAGTGTCCTTCTTTGTCCAACATGGCTTCCTGTCCCTCCATTACGATGTAAATCCTACTAGCTGAATCAAGGAATCTAGGAATACTTTATACAGTGTCCTTCTTTGTCCAACATGGCTTCCTGTCACTCCTCTACGATGTAAGCCAGCGCATCAAGCCTGATGGCCTTCAGGTACGGATCACCCTCCATGAAGGTCTCCAGCTTCTACACAACACTCTCTGTCAATCAATCTCACTCGTAAATCATACTGTCTTCAATAATACGTGATGATCTCTTTTCTAGGAATACTTACTGCGCCCTTCTTTGTCCAACATAGCCTCTTGTCCCTCCTCTACGATGTAAGCCAGTGTCATCATGCTGATGGCCTTCAGGTACGGATCTCCCTCCATGAACGTCTCCAGTTTCTCAACAACATTCTCCGTCCGGTAGTAGTGCCGGTTGCCTGGACACTTGGCCAGGTTGTGAAGGATGTTGAGGGACGCTTTAATCAGGAACAACACATTCTGTTGTGGTAGTTTTTTTTACAGGAAAGATTGAGAAAGGGGGAGAGAAAGAGAGGTGGTGAGAAGGAGAGGGAGAGAAATATTACTAAGGCTGAGTCATGTCGGTAATTGTCGGAACCGGGTCCCGATAAACTTTTACTGGTCGGGAACCGGTATCCCGATAAATTTTTACCGTCGAAACTCGGACCGGTAAAATCACGCAATCGTGCACGCATCGGCAAAAATGCACTGTTTGGGGCTTATATTGCTCTTTTTATATGCAAGTAACATTATAAATACTGAGGCTTTTATGGATTTACATATCAATCTTTACGGGAAAATAGTTACAGACTATCCAGAATTAACTCAGTTTCGCATGAAAAGTAATTTTTTTCGAAGTAAATTGGACCTATAAATCGATCGTTTGTTCACCATTGCCCATCGCAACGCGGTTCACAGAAACTTAGCCCGCTAGTCGGGGGGAACGATCGCTTGTGACTGTGAGCCACTGCTCTCAAAAAGTGGCTATAAATTAGCCTTTTCGCAATCAACACCATTTTGGTAGTCTACTTACATGATAACATGGCATTTGAAAGCTGAACAGAATACAAAATCACCCCCAAAACAATGAAAAAACTGTGCTGAATTATCGATAAATTTCCAAGGAACATTCGTGATCGAAGGTTGATGAATTGAGCTACAGCATGCAGCAAGTTTTCGGGTCGCTGTTTCATGCATATCGCTCGTATACTTTGCGTGTAAGTTACGGGTCTTTTTTTCTTACGCGAGATTCATCCGCCGGCCGGTGGAACTATGTTAATTCATCCCAGGGCCAGGCAATACGAATTGCACACAAAGTATATGAGCGAATAGGAGCGATGTAGTCGTTTTTTATCGATATTTTGCGTAATTGTTTTCATTGTTTTGGGGCTCATTTTTGTTTCTGTTCAGCTATCAAACACCATGAAATCATGTAAGTAGAATATCAAAACATTTTAAAATGGTGCAAATGACCAACAAACGTATTTTGAGCTACTTTTTGAATGCACTGGCTTATCAGCTGGATCATACAAAGATCCATCAGACAACTCCCCTGGAGTATCGGACTAACATTGTGTGCACATCCGCCGACAATATCGTTCAAATGACTAGCAATTTTGCGCTTCCTGTTCAATTTCTGACTGTCAAAGGAAGTAAAGAACCAAGAATTTCTCGAAAATAACCACTCTTTAAAGTAAATGATATCAATTGCCCCGTTTTTATTTGAATTCCGCTACATTATTGTGATAATCTTAATTTCTTTTTTAACATTGTATTTATTTTTATTTTTTTTCGGGGCACCGTTTCCGATATAACGAAACCGGGTCCCGATTGAAACGGTCGGTAACCGGTGTGATCGACCGAACCGACTCAGCCTTAAATATTACATAATCAAA
Source organism: Echinarachnius parma (assembly GCA_037951105.1). NCBI lineage: Eukaryota > Metazoa > Echinodermata > Echinoidea > Clypeasteroida > Echinarachniidae > Echinarachnius > Echinarachnius parma. The sequence continues at coordinate 65,561 of JBAMJV010006613.1, forward strand.
ACTCAATAATGGTAGCTACAAAGCAGGGCTTGACACTAGCGATGGCTTTCTGTCTGCCATTCCATAATGGAGTGTTGAGCTACAACGTTCATCTTAAATCCCCTTTTGAATTTGCTAAACTGAACCAAAACAAAACTTTTCAATTGTTTTCTTTGCTTGGGGGCTAATTAAGTAAAACGTCTTAATATAGCTTGTCCTATTCATTGCAATATTGAACTATCAACAGGAACAAATATTAATACCAGGTTGTTCTCAACGTCAATGCTGTCAATGAGAAAATCATGATTAGATTGTATTATTAGATTGTATTCTAAACAAATTATATAAAGTGATTGATTTTTTCATCATGATTGAATAATTTCATAGTGAACAGTTGTCAAGATTACATCAACCTCTTCCCTATATTTTGCAAACACAATAAGAGTTAATGAAGGACCTACATGTTCTGGTAGGCAAAGGGTTAAATGTATGCTGCGTGTGTATACAACAATTATACACCCATATTTATAGATTGTACAGGGTAGGTGGACCTGTGTTTTACACCATCAGTTGCAATACAGTTCCAAGAGCATTATAATGCCCAAAGTCTTTTGTACCGTAAACCGGGGTGACTTTGGCCGCCGGGGTGACTTTGGCAAACTTTTTGAGAAGGCTGTATTTTCATAAAGTCTCACTCTTTAGATCTAATTTCTGATTAATAAGAATATATTTGATATAATAGGAAAATTGAACTAAAAATACATTAATCTCAAAAAGTGGCAAAAGTCACCCCGGGGGCCAAAGTCACCCCGGTTTACGATATAGGTTGTATTCAACCAGGGCTCGACACTAGCACTTGCCCTGTTGCCGGGGCAAGTACAAGTTGATGTCGGGCAAGTAAAAGTTAATAAATGGTCTAGTTTGGTTGCCCAACTGGGCAACTACATTTTTTGCTCAACTAGGAGAGAATAATGTAATTCTTTGTGAGTAAATAAGATCTAGAAGTAAGCGGGCAAGTCAAAGTTGAAAAGTTATGATTCTGCTTGCCCAAATGGGCAACTGAAAAAAAATGATAGTGTGGAGGCTTAATTAAACATAATTGACATTTGTATTATTGCACCTCAATGCCCAATGTGGTTAAAGATGTTCTGTTTTTAGTTTTAATCTTCTGAGTGTAACTTCACTGGTTGGCTGCATTCCAAAAAATACTCTTTGATTATGTGCCAGCACTTTCTTCCTGAATTACTGGAATTTAACCCGTTGCTTACAGGATCCGGGTGGGCTGTGTACAAAGTCTATGGGGATTTCGGAATCTCGAAGTGAACGGGTTAATAGTGAAAACAGATTGACAACTTCCTGGTTGCAGACAGAGGAATATTCTAGTCGAAAAAATAAAACACTGCTAAAAATAATGCGGATGTCTGCCACGTATATAAAGACAATAGAGGATCTGTATGGTGACAGGTGTATTTCATAACACTTTGTAAATTTTATATCTTGTACAAACAGGATAGGAAATACACAGGGCGACTTTGGCCCCGAATTTTCAAAATAGCCCTCTGAAATGAGTAGTAGCGCCTTCAAATTACCATATGGTATTTAATGTTAATTTTTTTGTGATATCCATCAGATGGAAAAAAAGCTAGCCCCCCTAAAATCTAAAAATTAACTCTTTCCTTGCTTACAAACATACAATAAGAGTTAACAGTGGAACCTCATAATAGATAGGCTCTGATATTTATCACAAAACCCTATTATAACAAGGTAATTTGCTGGTTTAAGTTTCTTTATATTCCTGATTACCCTGATAATCATAAATGTGAAATGGAACTGAAGCCTGATATAAAAAGGTTTTACATTTTTGTGGTCCAAGATCCTTGTTTTAAAATAGTTCTTCTGTACTGCAATGGTACACATAATTAAATTGTCCCAATCCATTGTGACTGAAATGTTCTGCATCATTTTACATATGTGACCCAGAGTTCCATACCAGGGCCAAAGCCAAAAGTATGGGTAAATGCGACGGGACGGAATTTGATAGCTCTTTTGATCATACAAACAAAAAATAAAGATGTGACTGGATAAAATTTTGTGTTACATGGACAGGGTAAAGTGATGAATATTGTCAAACAGAAAATTAAAAAATTTATGAGTCTGTTGCCATGGTAAGTACATGTTTTTGAAGCGCGACGGGGACGGAAACGATAGAATGACACAATTTTTTGTTTTGCAAACAATGTTGTTTTCTATCAAAAGTAAATTCCTAATTAAATCCTGCCATGTATCATAAGAAAGGTATGAATGTCAGTCTCAACACAAGAAAAAGCTAAGGTTCCACATCATTTTTAATTTTTGTATTAATTTTTGTAAGTGGTGTGTCGCGCGACGGGACGGAAAACGCGACGGGGACGGAAATTTGGTCATGTACAGAAACAAATGGCAAATTTTTCAATTGCAATAAATTTCAAATCCCTCATGAATTGTTTTGCCATTTTAAACATTTATTTTCACCTAATGGCCAATAAAAAAATAGTTTTAAGTAAAGCTGTTTGGGTAAACAAAAAATCCCGGCCCGTTCTCTCGGATCGTTAGAATTCTATATCGCTAACGAGATCTCGGATCGGAAACGGATCTCGGAGAAAAAAAATATTGCAATTTGCTCTGAAAAAATGCAGACGTTGTAGACTCATCTTTCTTGTTTTATATGGCAAAAATATTAATAATAATGACGTTTCGAGGCATGTACATATCAATTTTTACGGAAAAATAATATTCAGAATTATTCAGAGTTTCGCAAGAAAAGTAGTTTTTTCGTTCAGAGTTTCGCAAGAAAAGTATTTTTTCGATGGTTTGTTCGGCATCGCACCACACGTTTCACAGAAAACTCAACCCGCCAATCGCATGGAAAACCGCGCTTGTGAGCCACTGCCGGGCCACTGCCCTCAAAAATCGGCTATAAATTACCCTTTTAGGGAACCACACAATTCTGGTAATCTACTTACATGATAACATGGCATCTGAAAGCCGAACAGAATACAAAATAACCCCCCAAATCAAAGACAAAACTGCTGAATTATCGATATATTTCCAAAGAAAAAAATCGGATTACGGACGGCTAGGCCTCGAGAGAACTCCAATGAGTTAGCTAGCTATAGCTTGCATGCACATGCAACAAGTTATTAGGCGTTAATTTGGTCGTATTACTTTGCGTGTGTTATGGTGAACGTTTTTTCTTACGCGAGATCCATCCGCCGAAAATTGGGGAATTCCCGGCGGCGGATCTATATCTGCACACGCAATTATACAAGCAAACGGGAGCAGTGTAGTAATTTTTTATCGATATTTTGCGCAATTGTTTTCATTGTTTAGGGGCATATTTTTGTTTCCGCCCAGCTATCAAACGCCAAGAAATCATGTAAGTAGAATATCAGAACATTTTTAAATGTGCAAATGACAATAAAACGTATTCAGAGCCACATTTTGAATGCACTGGCTTATTAGCTCGATCATACAGACATCCAACAGACGTCTCCCCTCGAGTATCGGCGTAACTTTGATTGCACATCCGTCCACAACATCGTTCAAATGACTAGCAATTTCGCGCATCCTGTTCAATTTTCGACTGCAAAACGAACTGACGAACCATGAATTTCTCCAAAATAACCACTCATAAAGTAAACAATATTGATTTCCCCATTTCTTATTTAAATTACACTACTTAATGGACTGTCAAACATACACATGTTCAATTATCACTGGAGAAAATGGGTCGGCAAAATCTTCCGATATTTTCTACCGAGAAAAAATATTTCTCGGATCAGTCTCGGAATCGGCTCGGAAGCCATTACCGCCGGGATCTCGGATCGGATCCGGATCGGATAACAGCATTAGTTTTAAGCATATTTAGTATTGATATCACAGTAAAAAAAGAATATTACAAATTTTCCCCATTAGACCATGTACAAAACAAATGGCATTTTTTTATATCAAAATTTATTTCCATTTTTTTTAGTGGTGTTTAAAGATTTATTAATGTTTTAAGATAAAAATGACATACTACTAGCTAAAATAGCATTTTTTATCATTTGCTGCTTGGATTTCAAAATAAACTGAATTCAGGAAAAATCTGAAAAATGTATATATATATTGAGTGTGGAAGCACTGCTGTACATAGCATATGGAGGAGGGTTCCCACCCAAATAATGTGAATATATTCCTCTCAAAATAAATTTTAGTTAATTAGCAAATTAGTTCATTTTAAAGCAAAAATACATTGAACTGTATGTTATCCTCTTTCAACTATACAAAAGAAAGAAAATTTGTGATGAAATTGCATTGAAAATGGGATTTAATCTGGATTAAATTCCGTCCCGTCGCGCAATTTCCGTCCCGTCGCGAAAATGTAAAAGCCTTGTATAATTTTTTTGAAAAGAGGAAATGAAATTCTAACATCATAAAAGTGTTCGGGCATGAATTCATTGATACTTCAGAGAAGATGGCAATAAATAACTGCTCTAATATTGAGTGGCGCTAAAAAATAGACGTCAAAACGCGACGGGACGGAAAAATGTCAGAATAAGGCAATTTTTTGCCCAACTAAAGAGGGCAGTATTTTACGAAATGTGTGTGGTACAATTGTCCTATGCATGAGCTATCCAAAAACACTTCTATATTTCTAGAATGAATCTTAGTTTTTTTATAAATCATATTTTTCAAAATTCCGTCCCGTCGCGCTGTGAGGGCGCTTTTCATTATTTAAAAGTGTATTACAGGAAATCCGAGAAACGGTATGCTTAGCCGAACACAGTTCCGGAAACTGCAGATACTCACCTTTCCTATCATACATGAAAGAAAATGATTTTTTCAATTTGAAATTTTTACCTGTGGGTTGACTACTTTTGGCTTGGGCCCACCATTAGAAAGGCCTCATCACAAGCTGTAAATTGATCCTTTGTTCTAACAAATTGGTCCATAATTGGCAAAGATATGATTGTTTAAATTTTACAATCATAAGTCTTTTAAACACATTATGGGAACTTAAAATGCCAATTTCTTCAAAACATGAATTACCGACAAGTGCAGGGTTTTGCTATATATCCGGTCACATATATGTAGTTTGTGCATTTGTGCACGTACAGTAGGAATGTGTTGTTAACAAGTTTGTAAATATTTCCTGCTTCCTGGTACACAAAACTAATAGGCTATTGGTGATTCAATAGCCCCTAAACCCCCCCAAAAAATAAAAAATAAAAAATCTTGGATATTTAAAATACTCATCTGCTTCATTTTCAGCAGCATTAAATGCTTGTTTAAATGTGATAGTCTCGTTTGAAAAGTAACTCTTAAAGGGTACCGCCGGGCATGATAAAACCAATCCTTAGTTGTTTTGTTACTATAATTGAATACCAATCATACTCTCATGGGGTCTGAAATGTTTCTGTAATTTGAGAACAATGCAATTAATTACTACGACCTACGGAACCACGGCTATTTACTGGTTCGCGCGCGCGACTTTGTTTGCACGACCGCTCAATCAATACGCGTACGTTATTATGGTAGTATGCGATTTATCGCATAGCCCGTGCGATAGTTAGTATCGTATGGCATGCAGGCAATTCGCCAGTGTGTGCTCGCACTTTGATGTACACACTACAACGGCAGTGTTGGAGTCATGGTACACACAATGCCCAGCGATATTATAGCCACCGCACCATGCATAATACAATGTAGATATACTCTGAATGCATGCAACCGTACAATGCTATATATAGCGCTACGCGTGTATACGGGATAGATGTTGTTTCTGAACGCCAAGTTGATTTTTTATTCGCTGCACTACACAAGAGATTGCCGCTGCGATATATCGCAGTTGCTTCCGATAAGAGGATCGTTAAGTGATATCGTAATCGGAACTGCGCTGACAGAATGATTGATAGGCGATATTAAAAATGATTATCTGGCGATGTAGAAATACTTTCAGGATCACAGACTTGTTTTGTATGTTCATTTAAGATATGTCTTTGATGTAAGAGAGCTAAATCTCTGCCTGGTGGTACCCTTTAACCCATTCATGACTGATTGATTTTGCTATAACATGTATTCTTCATAGACCAAAGCCTGAGTATTTTCAGAACCTGTCCTGAACGGGTTAAATACACCCAGTGTGCCCTTTTAACCAATCATACCCTTCTCTAGTAAAACAAAAAGAAGAAAAAAAGGTTGATATTTATGTACATGTACATAATAAAGTAATGGACTTACTCACACACTTCAACCCATACATTGTCACATGTGATTTCCTCTTGCATGGCTAGGCTAGTGGGAGGTAATGGCTTTTACAGATTTGTACCAATTAACACTAATGACATTGGTGTAGCTGTAATGGCATAACTTAACGCTTCTTTTCTGTGTATTTAGGAGTTACTAATTCCTAAATACACAGAAAAGATGCGTTAAGTTATGCCATTACAAAATGTGACATTAACCAGTATTTAAAGTAGTTCAGACTCAACGATTACATTACATCAGTCCATGTAATATACATGAAATTTGATGGATGCATTTTAATAAGGACAATTTAAGGTATACCCACTGAAAATAAATGAGAGTAGAAGTGTGTTTACAATAATTATTCATTCCACACAAAACCCTTCACGATTGTTTTCCGAAAATACTCTGGCAGGGGTCTATGGAGAATAAATGTTATAGCAAAATCAATCAGTTCCAATTCCTGAATGGGCCAACCTACTGTGTACATTAAATATCTGTGATTCTGTGATTCTGTGAGTATTGTGACCCTAATTGTGACTAGAGTTGGCCATGGTACCCAGAGGGTTGAAGGTTGTCAGGCATGGGGATGCAGTAGGCACAGTTCAAAATGAGCTACATCACGGTTCCCCATTTCAAACTAGGATCATGTGAACGAATATGTTTTTACTAAAACGGGATAATACAAATTTTGCCTGGAAACCGCCGGCCTACTAATTGATATATTTGGAAAATTATCAAACTGATTTCTGTAAATCGATATCGCAGAGGGTTGTATGTTGATATGCACCCTCATGCGCTGCATGCTAATTCTATGGCAAAAACGAGCATATAGATGTGGCCAGCGTAGACGGGCCAAACTGATGGTGAATTTAGGCTCAATGTCAGCGGCTTTCATAAATGTTTTAACTGATATTTCTGCATATAACGATACTGAGTTTCAAATTTTTCCACACACGCCCCTTCTTATGCTATTTCAACAATACTAATCATAAATCAATAAAGTTATTTTCAAAGACGAGCATTTGGCTTTAAGAGAAAGATAGGCTTACCTTTTGTGACATGTTGTTGAGGTAAGGCTTGTGGGAGATGTTGGTGGAGCAGATCCTTATCATTTCCAGCTGACCGAGCCGCATCACCAGATTGAGGCTGGAGTCGCTCAGGTTCCACGCCGTGTTGTAGATGTAGAAGGCCGTCTGCCAGACCTGATTCTTACTGAACACTCCCTCCTTGTTCAGCGATAGCAGCATGGTGACCCAAAGATCTGCAAAAAAGAATGACAACATTGGATTATTATGCATTGACATTAAAACTTTACTTTTGAGAGCAGGGAATAATTTTCCTGGTATCGCATCGCAATTTGCTATGCATTTTTGCATGACTGCTATACAAAATACCTTTTGTGTAGCAGTTTTCTTCCATAGAAGTGTACAGAATTTCATTTGAAATATTTATCCATCGGCTGAAATTGCTAATCAAATTTCAAGAGGAAAATTATTCCCTGGAGAGACAGTGCAATGTTCAATCTCCAGTTGCTCAGTTTCCAAGCCGTTTTGTAGTAGATCTATGTTGAAAGTTGTCTGCCATACCTGGTTCTCCTTGTTCAGAGATAGCAGCATGATGACCAGAGATGCCAACCTTCACAAACCAAAAAAAGTATTCTGAGAGGTAAAAAACAGTATTTTAAAAATTAAAAAAAAGTATTTTCAGATGCAGCCAACGTATGAGGTAAAAAATCATATTTTTTTGCGAAGTTATTTTCGCGCAGCAAAAATACTCTTTACGTTTGCATTAATATAAAAGTTGATTCAGTCGATCACACTGCGTTTTTATGAGTTTGTTTTGTTTATTTGTGATATATTTCAAATACATAACTTTGATAATAGTTTTTCAGGGTTCAACCTAATTCTTTTTGCCAATATGGTGGGGAGGAGAAGGAAGAAAAAAAAAAGAAAAAAATAATTCGATTTATTTTTTGTTTTTTATTTATTTTTATTTTTTACGTTTTTTTTTTTAGAAAACGTACTGCCGTATTTACATCAAAAAAACGTACTAAATACGGCAAAAACGTACTACTTGGCATCTCTGGATGACCAATAGATCTGCAACATAATGTACAGCACATGTATCATGTATGTATCTCCAAAAGATTTACAATGATGTTGGATATTCAAGCGCATTGACAGCAAACTCATTTTAGAGTGCTATTCATTCCCTGGGCTACCATAAATGTTCTGTAATTAAAATCCTATCAATGTACGATATTGCAATCATCAATTTTATGTATGTACAATATATACTTATTTTAATTCAAATGCTCAAACCTAGAAATAATCAATCAATCAATCAATCAATCAATCAATCAATCAATCAATCAATCAATCAATCAATCAATCAATCAATCAATCAATCAATCAATCAATCAATCAATCAATCAATCAATCAATCAATCAATCAATCAATCAATCAATCAATCAATCAATCAATCAATCAATTAATCCATCAAACATTCAGAGTCATGCGAAAAAGTGACTTACCAGCTCCCTGCAGCTCACAGAAAGCATCAGCAAGTTCCTTCTGATGGTCTTTATGTTTCCAGAACAGTCCATCCACTTTCTTCACCTGTTCGGTGGCTTCGGTGTGCGACCATGATGTCATTTCCCGCAGTTTGGACAGGACATCCTCCAGCTCGGAGGAAAACGTGTCCTCCTCTTTGGACTTGGACTTGGTGTCTGAGTCTGGAGCCATATCAGTGACCATGATGGGGGAAGAGGTGGTGGAGGTCGCAACGGGGGAGGGGGATGAGGTTGTAGTAGAGGAAGAGGGGCCAGTGGTACAAGCGGAAGAAACAGCGGTAGAAGTGGGAGGACAAACTGTAGAGGGCGCTAGAGATGTTGAAGTTGTGGAACATGTGGCAGAGGAGACGGGAGAAGAGGCAGAGGAGTCGGGAGAAGTGGCAGAGTCAGACGAAGAAGTGGTACAGATGGAAGGTGTGGTTGGGGACGTAGAGGAAAGATTGGTGGAGGGATAAGTGGCAGAGACAGATGGGCAACTGGTAGAGGGTGGTTGGCAAATGGTAGGGGATGATGCACTAGTGGTAGGGGAGGGTGTACTAGCGGCAGAAGACATATCAGGGGCTGAGCAATTAGTCGCTGTTGATTGGAAAATGTTAGAATAGGGGCAAGTGGCAGAAGATGAGGTGCAAGAGATAGAAATGCTTGTGCAAGTAGTAGGAGAGACGGTGCAAGAAGGAGAAGAGGAGCACGAGCAAGAAGTAGGAGAAGAGGGGCAAGTGTTAGAAGAAGAAATGCAAGTGGCTAAGGAAGGAATTGTGGCAGGAGAGGAGGTGCAAGCTGTATAATTACTGGAGCAAGAGGAGGATGAAGGGGAAGAAGATGAGTCGGTGGCTGATGAAGAGGAACAAGAAGCAGAGGAGGAAGGACACGCTACAGAGTGTGAATGACAGGAGGGAGAAGGAGAGGAGCCAATAGTAGGAGAGGAGGGGGTGATGGTGGGATAGGTGTTGGTGGTGGTAGGAGATGAGGAGGTAGTGGTAAGAGAGGAGGGGGTAGTGTTAGGAGAGGAGGGGCAGGAAGAGGGGCAAGAGTTGATAGTTGTGAAAGAATTGTTGTTCTTGTTTGGAGATGGGGCAAAAGTTGAGGAATTGGGAGTGGGGGAGGGGGAAACGGAAGATAAGGAAGGTGCTACAGGGTTGAGGGGTGTACTTGACGGCACAGAGACATTACAAGCAGAAGAGCTTTGCGCTGTAGACAATGCAGAGACAGATATTGCTGGTGAGGCCTGCGAAGGAAACAAAACAGCAGAAGACAAACAAACACAGGGTGAGACAATAACAGATTTACATGTGTCTGTTGTTACAGTATTTGAAGGAGATGATGATGCATAGGATGCATTTGATAAAGTTGGGAAAGTTGGCGGTAAAGAAAAAAACGTCAAAGATGAAAACCATTTTTTATACAACAACAGGGAATTGGGGACAGGCAGGGATGAGGAAACATTTAGCATAGGTTTTACATGTAGCTTAGGAGACGGAGGAGAGCCTGTACACAATGGCATTGACGTATTTGGCACAGACTTCTCATCATCAGAGATGTTAGCCTCAGGCGAGTTCATCAAGACCTGTATGGAAAACAAAATCAAATATTAGCAGATTTAACACCACCCCTGAACACCACTGGTGAAGATCTGCAAGCGGTTTAATAGTGATTGATCCTTTTAGCCAGTGTTTGCATGCTCGCAATGGAGTTGTTTTTTCCATAATGGCCCTGTCAGCCAAATTCAAGGAAGGCTTTGTTTTGGAAACAAATATAAGTCAGGATAGTAGATAAGGTGCTAGTTTTGCTAAAAATGCCATAATGATGATCATCAAAAATCAATTCATATCGAACGATTCCTATGCATATTACACATGAAATATGCACTTCTGGCAGTTTTGTCTCCTTCCTGGAAATCCAGATTTCCACTTTTACGTTGGCTGTTACGATCTGATTTCGTATTTTTTTCTGATTTTCTAAAAATTATGAAAAGTTTTATTTTTACTACCTTGAGGTTTGTTTCTCGCTGGTGTAGTTCTACGATTTGTAGAACAAGTTCTAACACCGATCGGACCGCAATGTCCTAGTGTCTTCCTTCAAACAAAGTTGATTGCAACATGGCGAAGCATGAATGATTCCGTAGCGCTTTTGAGAGCGAAGATTTCCCACTGCATACGAAACTTGCCAGCATATTGAGCATATGAGCGTGTACATGCAATGCAATGGCGTGTTAAATTGTGTATGTCTTTTATAAGTGGCCGGGTTCTGTAGCCTATATGCGGTACGTATAGCACTAGCAGGGGGTTGCATTACCAAACGGGTTGTATTTCCAAACATGCAAATTCACATAGGAAAAACGTTCGAATTTTGAAAGTTGAATTTGAAAGTCGGCATTAACGGAGGATAATAAATGGATGTTCAGCACAAAATTCTCATAATTTCCCGAAGAAAATAAGCGTCCTGACTCTGAGGCGTTTTGCCGCGCACCTGTGGCAGCGCGCATGTCAATAATGACATTCCCATGCAAAACATTCACGCTCGGTAATACAACAGGAAATTTTTCATCGGGAAGAGGCTTCTTTTTTGGAAGGCGAAGGGTTTACAAGAAAGTTGATTTGGACAAAAATTGATAAATTCTTGAAGATATTTTACATCAAATGTGTTATTTATGAGTTTATACTCTATGCAGCTGCTCGTATAATTTCCACTTTGATTTTATGCATCTAATGTTTGTTTTGTGCCGTCAAACTAAAAGTGTTACTTTCCCAGGGGAATGGCAATAAATGACGACGCTGCTAATTATTTAGCTACATTGTATCTCATAATGGTCCCATCAATCATGATCTAGTCTAGGACTAGGAAGACGAAATGTATTTAATGTACTATGTAGAGACATTTACATTAACATTTGGACTTTTTTTTTAAACATGTCATACATTACGTCTTGGTACACTGTGTACACGAACTGTACTCAGGTCACTTTAACAAATCTTAGCCTAACCACACAACACTACATTGTAATGCTTGCGCTATACGGGAACAATGTGGGACAGTACAAACAAAGTTTGTCAAAACTTCACACAAAATTCTTATCTTAAATTCAACAAAATCAATCATGACTGGCCCTAAAAATGATACAAGTGTTATATGAACTTACCAAAATGGTCCAAATTATTCTTCAAATGTCGAAAAAAATTGAAAATCTGCAGTTTTGGAAAATAAAAAGACTGAGAAAATCTCAGTCGTGATCCCTCTCGAAAGTGTTGCTGTTATCTGGATGACTGTCATGTATTTCCCGCAAGCTTCCCACACCACACGTGTTACCGTATCCGAATTCTGACACGGCATATCCGAATTCTGACACGGCATATCCGAATTCTGATACGGCGTATCCGAAATCGGATACGGCGGGCATGCTTGCATATCGCGAGTTGGCTTGTTTTGGACAATAATAAGCGGCCTCCGCATGTTGCGGGCGGGCTTTCTTTGTTTACGATGGGACATCGAGCAGGAAGAGAAAGAAATGGAACTTATATGACGATTTTTGTAAGTATGACTTATCATTTTGAAAATGAAATTTTGTACAATAAATCATAAAATCAGCTTCAATCTAGGTATGCAATTTTTAACTTTAGATATGCTGTTCTTTTCTCTCTGTTTGTAGTTCAAATTGTGTCCCGTAGATTTTTACCACTGTGAGCAGTAAATGGTCCTATCAGGACCATTTACAATACATTGTAGATGTGAGCCTAACCACATTAGCGCCCAAATGTTAAAGTGATTCAGGTAAAGTGTCAGATATTGCACAAAATGACATTTGAGACTTCAATCCTATATCAATATCATTGTAAAATACAATTGAAAGATTTGTGAAAGTTTGAAAGAAAACGAAAACCGTTTACCTCGTGAAAAAAGGGAATATTGATTTCATATTTTATCACCGAAAACTGATGGCTTACCGTAAATTTGTCACAGGAATGATGGTCCCGCCGTTGATATGCGCACCCGTACATGTACACATCGGCTCAGCTCAACAGTCGCAGGTACATCGACTCGTTGAATTGCGCTGGCGTGTCTATCGGGGAGGTTCAGCCCGTGATCGCGTTGCCTGTTGCGCGCCCGCCGGGTGGGCGTGAACGTAATAACTACAGCTACCGTGCGTAGCTACCAAATAAAAGCAACTCCACGTACGCATATTCTGAATTTCCATTGTTCTCTTTCAAATTTTCTTATATAATTACTCACTCTCCCTCTCTCATATAGTAGGCAACATCCGCCATATTGTGTATTCATTTTTCATGGAGACAATGGAATAGCGGGTCAGACTGAAAGGGGGCACACCGTATATTTTTTTCTACAGAATGTTCCCCCTGTATAATACATTATTGGCTTTCTTGCAGTGGCATGACTATTTTGAAAAGTGGGGGGTGGGGTCGTGGAAGGGAGCAGGGATGGTGTGGGAGGGGTATCGCACTATCGACCCTCCCACAGTAGGGAGCTTTTGCAACTTTTCACTCGAAAAAATGTGCAGTGTGTTCCTTACCTTGGAATATACTAGAATTCAAGAAAGCATGACCTCGGGACCACATGATTGAAACCATTATAGAAACAGGCATACACCCTACATGCATGTCTATAATATACAGGGTGGCCCAAAAAAAACGGAACGGGGAACTTCCCAAAATATAATACCACAATGTTTATGTTCATCGGATAGCGTGTCCTTTCCAATGAAAAACGATACCAAGAACAGTAATTTTGGTCAGGTCGTTTTTGTTTAAGGACGCAGTGAGTGAGACCATGTCAGGTGCCGATTTATGTCGATTTCGACCTAGTCAATGCCAGTTTAACCGCACACCTTGCCCGTAATACCATTCAGCGACCAGGCCTATTCTCTCGGCACACGGCTGAGTGCACACTAACAATAGTGCGCGATGCTCAACGATATGAACGGCGGTTCGTGCAATTCATCAAGCGCTGGCTCAATACAAATTGACAAAAAAAGAGAACCTGACATGGTGTCACTCACAGGGCCCTACAACAAAAACTACACGACCAAATTGACTGTTCTTGGTATCGTTGTTCATTTGAAAAGACACTCTATCCGACGGACATAATACATGTGTTACTTTATTTTGGGAAGTGCCCCGTTCCGTTTTTTTTGGGCCACCCTGTATAGGCTACATTTGGGGAGGGTATGTGGGTAGATTTTTTGTATGTATCACCTCGGAAGTATGCTAGTTGTGCAAAGGATAGATATCCCCCACCATTCACCCTGTCATACCCCCAATCTATTCCTGTGATGTTTATATGCATGTCTATATATAGGCGACATTTGGGGAGGGTATGTGGGTAGATTATTTGTATGTATATCTTTAGAAGTATGCTAGTTATGCAAAGGAGAGATATCCCCCACCCTTCACCCTGTCATACCCCCAATCTATTCATGTGATGTTTTGTATTTTTATGGCAAATTATTAGGGGGGATGCGCCCCCAGGCAACATCACTGCATGTAGAGGTTGCTCCCCATGTACTCCTTATTTTTTAATAACACAGTGAATGAAAGAGTATAGATTTTCAGACAGTGTGAGCACATTATTTATCTTTTATGTCAACCAGTTGCAAATAACTACAAGTCTGTTTTGTGTTAGTATCTAACATGCGCACACACACACACACACACACCCACACTTCACACATACTCTGCGGATACATCACTACACAGAGCCCACATTTACATTCAAGTACAGTCAAACCTGTTATAGCAGCCACCTTTTTATAGCAGCAAACCTGCCTATAATGGCCACCAAACATGATCCCTTGCAGAGAAAAGGAATGTAATGGAACCTGTCTATAGTGATCACCTTTCTACAGTGGCCACTTTGATTGGCAGTCATGGTACACAGGTTTGACTGTACATTTTCATGCTTCTAGCCGTTTTCCCCCTTTACCTGGTACTATGTGTGCATTTTTTACATTTCAAACTATCAAAATCGCCTGTTTGTGTATGCTGGTAAATTGTAATTTTTTGAAGTAGGATTTACATTCCTGAAATTTGAAGCAATGCAAATGGTTGAATAACTTGTGTATTTACACAGCATTTTCACATTTTATGAAAATCAATTATATAACAATATGCAATTATTGTTATTTGGATACTTTGTATTTAATTTTTCAATAAATGCAGAAGCAACTGTTACAAAAAATGAAATACTGGGTGATTGATTCAACTTTTGGATGTGTGCAGATCATGTAGTGTCTCTGTGAATTTATTTATTTATTTATTTATTTTGGTATACATTTCAAACTGATCAGCAGCAGTGCTGAAAGGATCAGTGTACATTGAACATCAAAACATACATAGTATAAACAATACAATATAGCAATTGTTACATTCGAATTTGAATGAATTGGAACAACAAAATTTACAAAAGTAAATCACTATAAAATAAACAAAGCTACATTACACAAAGAATAAATATCAGATCATTGTGCATAATTGTGTCTCATACATTGTCCACCTAGCCATTTGGTTGATCCTGATCTATGAAAAATACAATTGAATTGGCCGACCCTTCAATACCCTGCACATAATAGGGGAAGCCTCTGTGAATCCAAGCAAAAGGAGGGTTAAAAGGACAATTGGCATAGTGATACACACTCACATTTCTTCATGGGTGTTATTAGCAACTTCAATCATACATTATATCAATAACCTTGTACAATTATTCTGAATTATATTATTTATTAATATTTCATCTGAGAAAAACAATGGTTTGTTTGAGTTTTAAAAAATGATAAATTTATGTCATACAGGGAAACCCCGTTTAGCTCGCTTATAACGAGGTACCGTACTGCCCACTGATTTGAACTACAAATTAAAAACATCCTTTTTCATTAAATCATAATTACCTTTATCACATGTAATAGGGAAGACATGAAAGATATATTATCAAATTTATTTTGATTGAATTTGAAAAAGATAACAGATTGTTGCTATGAGCTCTATTCGGTCATTGTTACTTCCCGCAACAAAACTTATCTTTGTTGATACAGTGGAACCTCCTAACAAGAGGTACCGGATACAGCGATGATAATTTTACACGTCAAGGATCTTTGTATTTTATTATTTTTAAGCCCAGACACAAGATACCCGACATAAGGTATTCAATCCAATTGTGCCTGAGGTGCTTGTTATAATAAGGTTTTGTTAATTTTTGCCCAAATGTGTGCGTGAATAATTCCATGCTAAAGAGTTGTATTTGAGAAATGAACTGTTTATGCTATATATCAATTTGAAGGCCTTATCGGTAGGGCCTTAACCCCTTGACCACAGGAACCAAGTGGGTTGTGTACAAAGTCTATGGGGATTTCATAAACTCGTAGGGAACGGGTTAATTTGGCATCAGCATGGTGAGGGATCTGTGGGCAATCACTGGCCGAACATCCCTGCCACTTCCCACGGTCGACGTCCACATCTAACATGTCTCATACGCTAGAAGTCCTGCTCCAATATTATGGTGTTTTTGCTCAGCGACGTACAGAGCTTTCAACGACGCAGGGAGCGATCTATTGCCCCGTTCACCGCGCTCAAATAACTTTCGTTGACAAGCAGTTTCGCTAATTTGGTGAAGGCGGACGTACATTCGTAGACTGCATGACGTCACATCTCGTTGTCACAAGCAATGTATAGACAACGCATGGCTGGCTTGTATTGTTAACACGCCAACTAATTGTCTATGTACTACACATGATAGCAATGTGCTGAATGTTTACCTCGCTACAAGCATGTTGATTGGTTGACCATAGAGCTGTATCGTGCCGTCGCATAATAACTGGAATAATTCTGACCAAAGTGTGTCCCAGATTTAAACCCAAGAACGGTCGGCCCGCTGTTACTGTAGAAAGTTCTTGATTTTGCACACGAACTGCAGGATTCCCCGTTTGCAAAAACCTGCTAGCTTAGTTCCTTGCTAATGGACGTTGTGGGTCCGTTTCCCGCAGGGTATGAGCATGGCGACTGAAGGGTCTGCGAGAACTTCGGTGTTGGCGGCCTGGTTATTTGTTCTGGGTGGTGTGGTATAGTGGGTGTGTAGAATCTTGATGGGTCTTGAAGAAATCTATAGAGAGGGTGAGATTTGTGAAAAAAGGAATGCAATCAGATAAATAGTAATGTGTAAGTCATGTGCACTTATTGCACAAAATGAACCACAAACATGTATTCATGTAGTAAAAATAGGATTTGATTTCTAATCAACATGGACCAAATTTGTTATTTTCCCTTCCGTTTGTTATTCAGCTGTTAGGATCGAAAGCTACACTATAATTATTGACTCTAATTTTATTCCATTGTCAATTTTTCAGTAGCAGTTTTCATCTGTTTTTCAATCGGTATACAGTATTCAGTATACAGTATGCCTAATGCATTTGTCTCTAATAAGCAAAATAATAAATCTAAGGTCCACATTCTGAAAATATTGCAGAGATACAAAATAAAATCATGCTAAAATAATTTTCATCATTCTGAAAATGGTGTAAGGGAATGCAAATTCTACAATGCATTGTGAATCTTTTCTCATGTCCAGTAATGTCGGCCCTTGTTTATTGAGATTTTCTGTTATATAACATAACAATCAAGCCCATGATAAGTTTTCAAAATATGCGCTCAATGCACATTCTTTCCTCCTCTGACATTTATCTGTGTTGTTTTCCCAGTTTCGAATCCCAGTGAGATCACTTTGTGCAAGTATAGCAATTGACACACAATGGTATGCCAAAATAAACTCTCATTGATTTTGCCTGCTAATTTGAAGATGAAATTCTAGTTTCAGAACACAGATCTATCATTTATCTCTGTCCACAGTCCAAGAAAAAGGTTCTCAATGAATTACCTTAACCATAAGTCAATCGGGGTCACCACCAGCACAAATCGTGTGAGTCGTGTCAGCATGCAGATTGCACGTCCATTCTATCGGTACTCGGAAATCCTCTATGTATAATGTCGAAGAGAACAGCCACATCCAATGCTATAAAATGAGGATAAAAATCAAAAAGTTGCTTAATGATGGCAATTGGTATGGAAAGTCAATTGCCTTATGTAAGACAAAAAGAAAACACTGATCATCCAAGGTTTTTTCCCCAACATTTTGATTGCCAAGCCTAATATCTAATGAAAAAAACTTGTCCTGAAGTAAGAGATTTGCAGATTAGCCGGAATTTTCCATGGAGGCGGAGGGGGGGGGGGGGGGGGGGGGGGGTGAGGTGGGTCACACAAGGGAGCAGAGCTATGCGGCTTTGTACGGCAACAACATGCGCAGCGGGCCGGTACAGAAAGTTTGACATATTTGACGTAGTCGTACAACATTTCCGAAGCCGAGAGTATGATTTAGTATTGGTTTAAAATTTTCGACATTTTCGAGGCCGAGACCACGGTTCTTCGTACTTTACGAGGTCAAGACCGCTAAAGTATCATCTCGGACCAGTAAAAATTTGAAATTGGGAGGTGGATCAATCCACCCAATGCACCACCTGACCACCACAATTCACAATGACAATAATTTTTTTATTTTGCAACATTTCACTTTTGTCTTTTGAGTTAGACCGAGTACTACACAGACCTAGACATAGACCTAACATTATCAAAAATGAGCATCGATAAAAAAACACAAAAAACGGATTACCCATTCTATATCAAATTTGAGAAGGCCCATCATTTCATAATAACTAAGTCATAACAAAAGAGATATCAACATAACTAGATCGGCAAATCTATTGCTTTCATGGCCTCTTTGACATGATTATCATTGTCATTTTCACAGTGAAAAAGACAATAATAATGTCAAAGAGACCATGAAAGCGATAGATTTGTCGATCTACACTCAAACTTGAATTGCTGATTCTGTAATTGGGGGTGATCTACGTACCTTAGGCCGGGGCTTCGATCGGCGCTGAGAACTCACTCGATCAGTCCGAGAGCGAGTATCCCGGCCGTGCATGACGGTGTCGTCAGCTTCGATCACCTGCAGCTTCTCAGACTCAGCTCTGCATGCATCTCAATTATCAACCAAATTGTTGTTTTTTCTTCTTGATGAACCTCTAGATCTCCTCCCAGGCCGCATTCTCATTCGCATTTTATTTGTAGATTCTCAAACGGTTTCTCCAACAAATTTGCTAATGGTATTTAGTACACAATGCAAATATGCACAGTACTTCGCTCACGTCTACCGCTGTAGCTGTACGCGTATCGTACACGTATTACGTACGGCTCTACGAACGTACGTCTATGACTGTATGCAATATATAGCCGGGCGGGGATCGGACACAATATAGCAGGCACGACAAGGTCAAAGGTCACCAAAGGCGTTAATTAACGCTTTAGAAATAAAAGATTTAAATGATAATTATCTTCATACTAAAGGGACATTTGAAAAAATCGAACCCTATTTTATTCCTCTCTTACCATTTGCTAAACAACACGGTAGAAGAGAAACGAGGAAGCTCCAAGTCATTTTCGTGGATTTGGACACTTTACCTGATTCACTTTAACCAATTTTCATTATTTATAAACAATTAACATTTATATTTCATTATTTATAAATAATTACAATTCATATTTGATTATTTATAAATAATGATATACTACGTTTTCATTATTTATATATAATTGCTATTATTTACAAATAATTACAAATCACATCTCAATTATTTATATATAATGACAAATTACACTTTCATTATTTATATATAATTGCTATTATTTATAAATAATTACAATTCACATTTTCATTGTTTATAAATAATAACATTCACATTTTCATTATTTATAAATAATGGTTTTGCAACAAATCCATTATTTATAAATAATGGAAATGCGTCTTCACGCGTTTTCTTTGTATACATATCATTGTGACGTGTGTTCATTATTCATTATATATATATATATAATGATTTTGCATTAAATTCATTATATATATATATATAATGGGTTCGTACTAAACCAGAATCATTATTTATAAATAATGAAAATTTGAATTGTCATTATTTATATACATGTATAATGAAATGTGAATTGTAATTATTTATAAATAATAGCAATTATATATAAATAATGAAAATGTAATTTGCCATTATATATAAATAATAGCAATTATATATAAATAATGAAAACGTAATGTGTCATTATTTATAAATAATGAAAATATGAATTGTTATTATTTATGAATAATGAAAATGTTCTTTCCTTTGAGTTGATGCATCTGTTTGAATGTTCACTAACAACGGGGACAGGCGCTTTAATTGTGGGGTGGGACCCCCTGTATACGCCCCATATCAAACACAGCTCCATACAAATAGCAACACATGGTTGTCTATTTTAATCGGCGTTTTCACATGAATATTCATCACCATTCTATTTTTAGGCGGCGTTTTCATGAGATTCACCTTCATTATTATTCTCATGAATATTCATCACCATAATTTGCATTCTTGATTAACGTCTCCCTTTCGGACTACTGAGAGCGCTCTTTAAAAGCAAGATACGTATAGGTGCTTGACGACGGAATTCTACGGTATATTACCACCATCCAGTGAAGTCAGTTTCCTTTTCCGTATAAATACCGGTGGATACCCAAACGGAGCTACACAGTGCGGACTGCATCGTTGACTGTCTGGTATATCTCTCGTGTAATATACTCACAAGCAAGGACAAGGTAAGAAATCATAATAATGTTGTAACTCTCAACAATTATAAATCTATATAACTGCCTTGATACATGATGTACTATTTATATATACTGTACATATATAGTTGTGTGTTTTTAAAATATTTTTTATTGTGTTTGTTTGTGTTTATTCTGAATAATTTGTTTATCTCGTCCTTCATTTAGTGTCTAAAATCAGCAGCCGATGTGACTGATTTGTTGAAACTCTACTAATAATTATTTTTGAAATGATACTGCACGTCCTTCGTATGTATAATATTTGTTTATTTGGTTATGATCTTGCTTTATGTATTTGTGTTTGTTTGCGTGTGTGTTTTGTTTAGATGGTTTGTGAGTCATTGGTTGTTGTTCATTGTCTAAATTCAGCGGCGCTTACTGATGAAACTGCACTAATATGTGGCGGACACAGAATTTTCCAGGGTGGGGGGCCCAAAAAGAAATTATGGATGACCCCACGACGCGAGGGAGCGAAGCGACCGAGGGGAGGGGGGGGGGGGGGGGGGGAGGGTTATGATATGACGTTAATATATAAACACCCTACACGCTAAAAACACCCGGGTCAGATGTGACCCCATTCCGGGTCTTCGTGACCCTATTCCGAGTCATTTTTTGACCCTGAACGGAGAGTGGCCCCAACGGACTCTTTTCCGGGTCAATTCTGACCCGGGTGTTTTTAGAGTGTATGTTATGAAATATTATATATGCGACTGCGAGCGGAGCGAGCTTGAAAAATGTAGCAATTTAACATCGGAAATTGCCATTTGTTTCAATATTATTGTATGGGTATATTCGTGTTATGTGTTATGATATTGCGTTTTGAAGGGTAATAAATAAACACCCGAGGTTGTAGAATATATTATACGAATGCGAGAGGAGCGAGCCTGAACATTTTCGCAATTTTACATCGGAAAATTGCCATTTTGTTTCAATATTATTGTATGGGTATTCGTTTTTCATGTCTTATGATTTGGCGTTATGAATGATAATTTATAAACACCCGAGGTTGAGAAATATTATGTATGCGAGCGAGCGGAGCGAGCTCGAAAATTTTAGCAATTTCACATCGGAAAATTGCCATTTGTTTCAATACTTACATGTGTCTAAGGCCAGGCACTGAGATGGATGTGGTCTTATTGAAGCTTGTCTTGGGATTTGTTTGCAAGTTGTGTGGTGCATCTGCACAAGATTTGTTCTAAAATGGCTCAATTAACAAAGAACACAGAACATACGTACTTTATCTAATCTAGTATCAATAATATGGTGGTGTATAATTATGAATGTTATTATACACCACTATCAGGAGATATCAAATGGGCCTTTCATGTTGAAAAGGTATAATTGGAATAATTTTGTAAACTCGAAGTAAGCTTACCCGAGCCTCAGGATATGAGATTACGAAGTGTACAAATCGAAGTTGATATTCGACACGTTGTAAACGTCGCTGAACTGTGTGTTTACTTTTCACGTACGTGGGGCTGCGATGCGCTGCACGCCGAAAAAAAAACAAAAACAAAAAACAAAAAAACTACGCGTGTTGCCATTGTACTGTACACGACCGGCCCTTTCCGTTTTTTTTCCTCGAATTTTCTGTTGGTTTTTCCTTCTCTCTTCTTGCTCGTACAGTCGCGTGCACTGCGAATAAAATATTTGGGCCTTCACTCTGCAGAAAATGTATCATGTTTAATACACACACATAATTCAAGTATCCCTGTATTGAAAGTATATTTTGCTTTAAGAAAAGAAAAAAAAATAATCAAAGGTAGGGGTAGGGATGACCAGGAATTTATGGACAGTGTCTTTAGTAATTTGTTTTGTTTTTTGTTTTAGCTGTCGGGGGGGGGGGGGGGGGGGCGGGCCCCTGGGCCCCCCACCCCGCCTCGAGCTCCCTGTGTCCGCCACTGATTATAAGTTGACATTAAATAGTCACTATCCTGGTCTGTATTGCTTCAATATTTAATTCTTCAGTTTCAGTTTCAGTTTAGTTTATTTCATTTCCAACATAAATCAATATACATATCATTGTACAAAACAAAACAAAGGTTACATTATGGTATAATTAAACAGATGTACAATGAAATAAGAATCATATACAATAAATGATATGTTTGGAAATGGAGGGATCCACTGAAAAGCAGTGCTTGTAGATTGTGGACCCCTCGAGTAATAATAAAGCAATTGAATAATAATTCATAAACAATTCGAATAATACTTTACAATCGTAATTCAAAAAATAACAATAAATTGTACATTACAGTTTGAATTGCTTCCAGTAAAAGTTACTAAAAACATATAAGGTGAGCCGACAGAGACTTCGAGGAGCAGAACAAAACAATACGACACAACACAAAACAACGTGCATAGCACAATGAAAAGATGAAAAGTAACATACGTGATGGTAACATGAAGAGAAAGGATGGTTGGATGTGGACGGAGACATAACTGTTGACGCATACGAATATAAGCAATACAAAGCGCTCAATACAAAAAGCAAAAAGTTGGAAGGCAATTACAATAAACTAATACACTAACATAAAGATGATGACCTTTTATTGACATGTAATTTATAATATGAACAGTGCATATTAGGGAGATAACCATACTTCTCAATTTAATGAGTTTCATAAGATTGCAATAATAATATTTTAATCTGTTTCTTAAACAAATTAAATGATGTTGCATTTTTAATGTTATCATTGAGAGTATTCCAAAATTTAGGACCATTATAAATAAATGTATTTTGAGCCAATAACGTTCTCAATAATGGCAAATGAAATTCCCCCGAATGTCTAGTTGGGTACTTGTGAACTAATTGGTTTTTTAAAAACATTTCATCAAAAATTGCGGGTAAGGTATTTTTATAATAATTATACATAAATTGACCGAGTTGAAATAAATATAGGTCCTTAACTTTTAATATATTATTATCAAAAAATAATAAGTCTGTGTGAGAGCGTGGGCCATATTAAGAATAATACGAAGTACTTTCTTTTGCAATAACAACAATTTATCTAATAATGTTACATGAGTGTTACCCCAAGTCAAAATACCATAATTTAAGTATGGTAATATCAAAGATGAATACAACATAAGTAAGGATACTAAGGGGAGGTGGAATTTTAATCTATTAATAATACCAATATTGCGAGAAATAACTTTACAAATATTATTTATATGAAATTTCCATGAAAGTTGATTATCTACAGTAACCCCTAAAAATTTAATATTAGAAACGTTTTCCAATATAAAATCTTCAAAAGCAATATCTATGGGTAACGAATGTATAGATTTACTAAAACGCATATATTTAGTTTTCTGCAAATTTAATGATAATTTATTGGCTCTAATCCACTTTAATACCTTGACCAATTCAGCATTAACTGTATCTGCAAGAGTGTGTGGATTATCGTGAGAAAAAAATAAGTTAGTGTCATCGGCGAAAAGAACAAACGATAGAACATCAGATGACCTACTAAAATCATTAATATATAAAATAAATAAGAGTGGGCCTAAGATGCTTCCTTGTGGGACGCCACAAGATATATTACATAACTCTGAACTATGATTATTTACAAATACATATTGCTGTCTATTAGATAGGTAATTCCTGAACCACTCCAAGGCCTTACCACGCACACCGTAATGAGAACGTTTGTAAAGTAAAATATCATGATTAACTGTGTCGAAGGCCTTGGAGAAATCCAGGAAAACACCCACCATGTGGGAAGATTTATCAATAGCATGGGCTACTTTCTCAATAAAAGACAATAACGCATGGGTAGTACTATATTTTTCTCTAAAACCAAACTGAAAGTTCGAGAGAATATTTTCACTTTTCAAAAACGAAACTAATCGAATACATATTATTTTTTCAATTATCTTAGAAATAGATGGCAATAAGAAATTGGACGATAATTAGTAATATTTAACGTGTCACCCTTCTTAAATAAAGGAATAACTTTAGCTATTTTCATTGTGTTAGGGACTTGACCATTTAACAAAGACAAATTAAAAATATGAACTAAAGGATCTACTATATAAGGAATAATGCCTTTTAGAATACAATTATTTATACCATCACAGCCAGAACTTTTCTTGTCATTTAAATTAAAAACAATATCCAATATCTCATATTTATGTGTAGGAATAAAGAACATTGAATTGGGATTAGATGGGCCTAAAAATTCAACAAAGTGTTTATCGGTCGCTGGAATATCTCTAGCCAAATTGTCCCCAACAGAAGAAAAATACTTATTAAAAATATTAGGTATAATATGAGGATCTTCAACAATCTCATTATCAACATTAATTCTATTTATGTCACATTTATTTTTTACTAAATTCATTGCTTGTTTAATAATTTTCCATGTATTTTGCATATCATGCTTATATAATTCTAAGCGATCCACAAAATATTTTCTCTTTTCCAAACGAATTATTTTAGTCAAAGTATTTTTATACGATGTATATTTTATTTTAGACTGATCAGTTTCAACTAACTTATATTTATAATAAAGGTTATTCTTTCTATTTAATGGACGAGGACCACTTTTGACAGATTGTGATAAAGTATAATACGTCATAATAGGATAATGATCTGTCATATCAGAAAGGACAATGTAAGATTCAGGATGAGGTATAACATTAGAGAAAATATTATCAATTAACGTAGATGAGTGGCTTACAACACGAGTTGGCTTGGAAATAAGAGGTAAAAAAGAAGCACTTAAGAGGATTTCAAGAAAATCCTGAGACGTACTATTATGATCATGTTCTCGTTTCAATAAATTAATATTAAAGTCGCCCATTATAAAACAATCCTTATTATTAAATAAAGGACAACGCAATAAATCGGATGAGTGCGTTAAAAAGTCTTTCACGCTAGAATTAGGTGGTCTATAAATGACGCCTATTAATATATTTTTACTATTGGGAATGATTATTTCAATAAAAAGAGATTCTATAAAATCATTACTAAACGAAATTTCATCTCGAACAATATAATTATATTTTGTATGTACATAATTATAAGGCCACACCACCACCAATTCTTTCTTGTCTATTTTTAACCACAAAATCATAATCAGGAAGGGAATATGGTTGATTAGAATCTTGAGTTACCCAAGTTTCTGTAAGACCAATTACAGAAAAGGGATTTTGAGTGGGGTTATCTTCATTCGTTTTGCATTTTGTTATTGACTGTAAAATACCACATTCATAGTGGTAATTTAACGGCACTTAACTTTTATTAAATTGTGCATGGTAAATGTACTTTGTAAAACATTTAATTATTATAGATCCTATATAGTTACGTAAATGTGTATATGAAATAAGCTCATTATGTTAGAATGATAATTTGATTCAATCTCAGATAAAAATCGTATGATGTGATAGAACACAATACTTTAAATCGTATAAGCTTAAATATCCCCGGGCCTAGCTGATTTAATAGTAACATTTTCCAAGTCCACAAAACTTACTTAGAACTGAAGTGGTTCTCTCATACCTTGTTGTAGGGGAACCCGGGGCAAAATGGAACGCGGGGCAAAGTGAAACACGCCCGGTAAATTTGTGTTTGTGCTGCCATCTATCTAAGTTCATGTGCCAATAACACTGCAACGAGGATGCATCGTTTTTGACCGGACTTGCGCGAATACGTCATCATGTGTACTTTTTACGAAAAATATCAATTTTTCATGCATAAAAAAACGATAATTAATATAAGTATATTATTTGCTAAAATACTGTGTTTATGCCGAATTATCAAGAAAGCCATATTAATGATGGATGGGCTTAAGCTTAACTTTATACATCGTAGCACCGCTAGTAATCATTGGCCCACGTGAAGTAATGCATGTCTGTAAAATTTCACTTGTTCGGGGCAAAGTGCTTGGAATGCATTTAACGTGAATGATTGTGTCGGTCATGCGATTATTGTGTTACATTTAAGAATTAGAACGAACGAGACCATGAAAATTCAAGTTTTTCACACTGAACACCATTACTACTCCATTCTCCCTATAAATTAAAACAGGACATTCAAATCTATGGACATATGTGTAAGGTCATATAGTACAACGATTCACCAGGAGGTAAATGGTTTTGACATTGAAGACAACCTCTTTGGGGGAAGCGTTTCACTTTGCCCCGTTCCGTGTTTCACTTTGCCCCGGAGGTCCGGGGCAAAATGGATTTTTAATATTTTTTTCAAGTTCATAACATTTAATAAAACGGATTATTTGAGAAACATTGTTAGTGTCATTTGTTAGTGGTAGTCCTAAGGTAAAAGTATAAACCAAATGTTTTGCTTTACTTTGCTTTGTAATCCTGTTCTGGTTGTTCCAATTTTTTTGGTCCACTTTGCCCCGGTTCGTTTTACCAATAGAAACAGGTTTCGGTTTTTCGAATTTCCCTTCCGTTAAAAAGATATTTACGATTGAAGTGTTCGGATTTGTAATTATCCGCTGGAAAAGGTATAACTGTGTACAAAGTCAGTGCAATGGACAGTGAGTTAGGGAATATCTGTTCACTTTGCATTTTCGCTCATTGCTTGGCCAAATAACATCCATTTAATATGAAATGTCCACACATTACTCAGTAGACACCTGTATCAGATCACAGAACACACTTTGTATCAACCATTCATCATTTTTTTTCAAAAGTTACTAGATCCCTTAACTACAGGACATTGGATGACTTTCGTGGTTATACAGCACACTATGAAAACACGATTATTGTATGTCTGGGCATCTAACTTCGCGCGGCATACAACTTGGCGCAGTTAGTTTCGCGCAGCTAACTTGCCAGCTGCATAAAGCTCCAAACGGGTTGGTTTGTTTATTCATACTTCTATGGCTCCACACTATTACGTATGCATACACATGCGCGAACTTCAATGCCTCTTTATTTTGTGCACGCATGAAAATGCCTCAAAAATGACAGTGAAGACAGCAACAATGGCCTTTTAAATGCGCGTACAAATGAATGGGAATACTGCTGCGCGAAGTTCCATCCCCTTTTTTTTTGCCAATAAAAATGGAAGGGTTTCAAAATCAGGCCGAAATAAGTAATTTAAATTGAGTGATCTTAAAACCAAAACATGTTTATTATACTACAGAATATTCTGAATAAACTGGTATTAGAATCATTATTACAAATCAGTATATTTCTTGTCGAAATGATGTGTTAAAAGTTAACTGCGCGTGAGTTCGATGCCCCCATCATATACCAAACATGCAAAGGGGGGATGTAATATATCGACGTGCTCAAATGGAAGTAACAGTGAAAGTTACAACTGATGTCCGCTTAGGGTGTGTGCGACCGTGTTGTAAGTAATTAAATACGGGGGCACGTGTCACCCCCCCCCCCCCCCCCCCCCCATAATTAGAAATAAAGAATTATTAACCATAGCAGACATCTGAGCAGGGCAATTTTAAAACGATATTGCCCTCGTAGTTGAATAAGCCAACAAAACTACGGGTGAAAAAAAATGATAATGCCCGCTCAGAAAAGTCAATGGGATGTGATTTGCCGGTCAATATGAACACACAGTAAACCAATGGACAAAATCTTATTGCCCGCTCAGAAAAGTCAATGGGATTTTGTGTGTAATTTGCAGGTCAATATGATCACACAGTAAACCAATGGACAAAATCTTATTGCCCGCTCAAAAAAGTCAATGGGATTTTGTGTGTAATTTGAAATTTGCCGGTCAATAGCTGCGTTCACACGGTAAAAGCTAATCTTGTGGTTATCTTGTGGTTATCTCGTGGTTTGCAATCTTAGAGGTATCTTGTGGTTATCTTGTGGTTAGCGCTCGTTTGAACACGAAAAACTCGTGGTTATCTTGTGGTTTCCAAACCACAAGATTGCGCGCACTGCAAACTACGCGCAATCTTGTGGTTATCTCCATAGAAGTATGAATAAACCAACGAACGTTGAGGGCGTATAACACTTGCGTGTTGCCTCGAGGAAGGTCAACTCGAATTATTTTTTGTGACCACTTGAAGGGCGCCCCAGTTGACAGTAACGTTTTTCCGTAGATTGTAGATTTGATACACCAACCAGAAGTCCGATTTTGTACAGATTGACACTGAACATATAATTTTTTCTGGACATTTCATCAGATATGTGAAATGTAACCAAAATTGGTCATTCAAATTAATTTTTTAATAAAAGAAGTTACACCGGCATTCCTAAGTTATTACACATATTTGGCATTTCAACTGTGTGTACAAATCACAATAGTGACTGAGCCTTTTAAAATAGCAGACGACAACGTACAGCTGTTGAACGGCGGAATCCAACTTTCACAAAATAGTAAGTCTATTTTATTTTAAAATGCTGTAATACCTTATTTGATAGATTGTGTCTACTTGTCATCATGTCGACAATTTGATTGAAATAATATCTGAAACTAGTTTGTGAGTTCATTTTCATTAGGCCTATTAATTTGAAAGAAATATTTGGAAGTGGAACTGGTCTGAGGGCGGGGCGCGGCTGGAATAGATCGACAAATCTTTTGTTTTTGTGGCATCTTTTAACATTTAATTTCAGTCTCTTAATACTGTCGGCCATTCTATTACTAAAATAACCAGTAAAATAGGCAATGAAAACGATTCATTTTGTCGATCGATCTAACTCTAAGACCGAATAATGGATGGCAACAAAGACATGCAAGTGCTGAACTTCTAAAAGTAAAAGTCGGTAACTTCACCGGCTTTGCCTTTGCCGGTGCCGGTGGGCTAGAACTAGAAGTGAGCCACGCCGGTCTTGTCGGCAGGCGAAGCTAGGCTAAGCCTAAGGTGTCCCTCTCTCATACACGGCTTCTCTGGCCGTCTCGGCAATCTGGACTAATATTATACTCGGCCTTAAAACGATGGTTTGCCATCTACCTTAGATAATCCAAGAACCGGTAATGTTTAATCACATTAGATTTAGAGAGATCAGTTGACTTGTCCTAGCATCTTTCAATGATTTATTAATCATTGATTTTTATTGCGGTCCCGACTCCTGCCTTGCCTGGCCCTGGTTAATAATAATTTATTTAAATTTAAATTAAAAACAAGAAAGATTCCGAGAGTGAGAGACTGACCCTAGGCCTGGCTAATTGTTTTCTTCCAGCCACTGCACTGACATTCAATTTGTCCTGCAAACACATGCCAGCCCCAGACTGGAAAGCATTAATTCACATTTTTATCTGATGTTTTTGTTCAACCCCTTACTCTGATTGCACGTTTAGGATGTATCGTTTGTAGCCCATTCTAAATCATTGATGACAATACAAAATGATGGACCAAGAAATGTCTAAGTAATAAAAAAAAACTTCTTTTCAAGGATTTTTTTTTTTACGTTTACTTAACTGGCTCTTGACTGAAAAGTAAATGTAGTACCTAATCATCAGTTTAAACCCTAAAGTCAATCAATCAATTTTGCATTTTTTAACTGAGACTTTACAGGAGCTCGTTTGTCATTTCACTGTTTTCAGGAGCTAATTACTAATTTGCACTCTCTGAACAGATGTATTTTTTTAATATTTTGGTCTAGTATTTTCATTCCACATCAAGAACATGTTAGTGAAATTAAGTGAATATTTTTTCTTATGAATGTTATATTTTTTTCATCTCATAGCAATATTTTGAGGATGTGGTTCAACAAGGAATGGCGACTGGTGATAGGCTGGTGTTACAGTGGTACTTCAGGATTACTTATCTGCCGGTTCTTTACTCGCTATGCACAGCTAGTCAGCTATCCACAGGCACAGGTATTCTTTCTACTATAATTTAATCATCCCACTCATATTTTCCCCGTTATTTATAATTAAGTATTAATTTGGATAAGAGGAATAATTAAGGCCATTCAAGTTTTTCTTTTCATATTTTGAATTCATTATTTATTGGTATTATACATCCTAACTATCTCGTAGATCAACTTCTCAGTGAATTTATTTATTGGTTTGTGGCAATGAATGATTAAACTTTAAGCTATATAATTCAAGCAAATTTCTTCATTGTGTTCAATATCATTTGTCACCTTCTTATTCAATTTATTTGCATGTTTTGGTAATTTGTGTTGATAACTTTTATTACTCTACATGCTTTTTGAGGTCAAGACAATTTATTTTAAAGTTTATAAAGTTTTATTAATATTAAAGGGGTAGTTTAGTTTTGGTAAGGCTGAACTTTAGTAGCCAAAACCTGCACAGTAACATTATTAACTAATAGTTATAACTCCACCATGCTCGAAAGGTATACAAAATTACAAACGACTAAGTAAAAAGCCTGTTATCATTCAAAAAGAGTCATTAAAACACAAGAG